>CABHPQ010142391.1:32696-45718 GCA_902168405.1 Peromyscus aztecus
TGTGTGTGTGTGTGTGTGTGTGTGTGTGTGTGTGTGTGTGTGTGTGTTTCCCCTTCCTCCTTCTTAGGGCTGTTTAAAAAGGGTCAGCATAAGAATGTCACTTTTAGCTGGGTGGTGGTAACGGAGTCCTTTAGTCCTAGCACTTGGGAGGCAGAGGCAGGTGAATCTCTGTAAGTTTAAGGCCATCTTCATCTACAAAGCATGTTTTAGGACAGCCAGTGCTGCTACAGAGAGAAACCCTGTCTTAAGAAAAACAAATAAAAGAAAAGAAAACTGGCAGTGTCTACTCTGTTTTGACATTAAAATTCTAAAACTGTCCCTCTGTCTTCTATGCCTCTATCTTCTATACATCACCCGCATTGTTTTTCAGAAGCCACACCCCCTGCTAGTGTTTCTTCAGCCCAGTATAGAGAGCAAAAACAGTGTACTTATTTTGAATTTGTTGGAATTATTCTATTTTACTAATATTCCTTACAAATTTTTAAATATCCAACTTGAAGTGTTAAATTGTAAACATTCTTGCAGACTGGTCCCAGGACAAATTAGTTAGTCTCTTAAGATCTCATGCAAGAGGTTAAAAAATCCCTCCCTTAACAAGACATAAAGTTCATGAGAAAAGGAGGAGGAAGGCATTCAAATACATTTGCAGCAGTGATGCTGTGTGTGCTCCTTACAGTGTGCTCAAGCCACAGATGGCACCATTTCCATCCCCTCCTGCCTTAGTGAGGGTTTCCAGTGCTGGGAAGAGACACCATGAGCAACTCTTATACGGAAAACATTTAATTGAGGGGGCTTGCTTACAGTTTCATAGGTTCAGTCCATTAGCATCATGGCAGAACATGGCAGCATGCAGGCAGACATGGTGCTGGAGAAGGAGCTGAGAGTTCTACATCTTGCAGGCAACAGGAAGTCAACTGACTGTCACACTGAGGGAAGCTTGAGCAAAAGAGACCTCAAAGCCCGACCCAACAGTGACACACTTCCAACAAGGCCACAACCCCTAATAGGGCCATTCCCTTTGGGGGCCATTTTCTTTCAAATCACCACACCTCCCTTTTGTCCTTCATATCCCTTTAATTGCCCCCACACATACATTTAACTTTTGGGGGGTGTAGTTTTCTGTATTTGTCATTGGTTCTCTCTCTACCAGTTGCTTGAGTCTTTCTTACCTTTTATTAATTTTAAGTATGTCTTTTTATTATTACATTATGTGTCTGGGTTTTTTTCGCTTACATTCCTTCTTTGCACCACTTTCATTCAGTGCCCACAGAGGCCATAAGAGGTGTGAGATTCTCCTAGAACTGGAGTTTCAGATGGTTGTGATCCATCATGTAGGTGCTGGGAACTGAACTCAGGTCCTCTAGAAGAACAGCCAGTGCTTTTAACCACTGAGCCAACTATAGCCATGATGTTACTGATTTTGTTTTCTCGGAAAAAATTTTTTTTTGCAGCTTAAGTCTTCAACCTGGATTGGATTTTCTTTACTCATGCATAGCTCATTGCTTTGGAATCTATTATTACTACCTTGGGTATTCATATTATTCATTTTTGTATTTTATGTATTTATTTCCCCCACCTCTTAAGTATTGGGATTTGGTGGACAATGAAAAACACAGGCTATAAAGCAAATGAGAAGCAAGTTTGTGAGACAGGGATTGGTTAGACATTAGAGATATTGTACCTCCTAGTTGTATTCTTTTCAGTAACTAATTTATAACTGGGCGGGAAAGATGTTGTTCTCTGTGTCTTGAACATTACCAGGAAAACCTTTCTTAAGGTGAATTTATAGAACTTTTTGATTGTGAGAGAAAACTCTTTTACTCTAGGCCTGAGTAAGTACTCCAAACTATGGCTTATTTATGCAATATGATCAGACCAAGTTTTATGTTATTTACTATTAGTGTGTATATGTATGGGCACACACACATCATTGCACACATGTAGAGTTCAGAATACAACTTTATGGATCTGTTCTCTTCTTCTGTCTTCATATGAGTTCTGTGGGTGGAACTCAGGTTGCCAGGCTTTAGTGCTAGTGCCTTTACCTGGTAAGACAGCTTACCATACAGTCAAACCTGTTTTTAAGTGATATATTTGCTTGACAGTGATTACCTTATGAATTATCATGGGAAATTATCCTATGGAAATTGAATCTTACAATAAATAGAAATGAAGAATGCAAGTTAGGTTTGAGTAAGTGAACTGGCAAGATTCAGCTCTGATTTAGAAAGAGTTGCACAGAGACCCTTCAACAAGGGCAACTTTGTGTATGTAGTGTGAAATTTCGAGTTAATAGGCAGGCAGATGGGACTAAGGTATTCTGCTAGGTTCCTTCTCAAGTTGACTTTTTTATTTTTTTTTTGGTAGGATTGGTTTCCATTTTAAATGGAAAAAAATTGTTAAATTAAATTGTTTAAAGAGAAGATTCCCAAGGAAGTGTAAAATTGCTCCAATGAGAAAACCTAAAATCAGAGGGATAAAAAGTAATTGGCAGTTGTAAAAGTCTAGTTGCTGAAAGTATATGTACATAATGGAGCAAAGGGGTCACTGCAATTATTAATCTGGGAATAGCTTTTGTTTTCTTTGGAAGATAGAAATTCGTTTTTGGAAACTGTTGTCTGCATCTATTACAGTAGTATCCTTAGGATTTTATGAGGTAAGTGAACCTCGCTCTGTATTACGGAACATTGTCCTTGATAGGGGTATTACTGCTTCACATTAATCCCCCAAAACTGATATGATGTAGTCACTCCCTTTTACACCCAAATGCCCATTACCAGTGCTGCACCTTTGTTACTCTGTATATGTAAGATGTATTTATTTTAGCTTATAAAAATGCTTTAAAGTATAGTGGTAGTTGTAGCATGAATCTTAAAGAGTCTTATTAATAAAATCAAACCTGAGCCAGGTGTTGGGGTAAACGCTGGAAGGTCAGAGAAATAGAACAAGCCACAGCTATCTTACCTTGCCGGATCCTCAGCTGGTCTTGCTTCCTCAGACTGGAAGCCTCTGAGTCCTAATCCAGAATGGGTCTCAGCTGAACTGCTGCTGCTAGAGGCCTGAATGCTTAACCAGCCCAAATGCTTCTCCAGGCCAAATGCCTCTCCAGGGCAAATGCCTCTCCTGGGCAAATGCCTCTCCTGGGCAAATGCCTCTAGTTTCTGGTCCTCAAGCCTTATATATCTTTCTGTTTTCTACCACCACTCCCTGGGATTAAAGGCGTGTGTTACCACGCCTGGCCGTTTCCAATGTGGCCTTGAACTCACAGAGATCCAGAGGGATTTCTGTCTCTGGAATGCTAGGATTAAAGGCGTATGCTACCACTGCCTATCCTCATGTTTAATATTGTGGCTGTCCTGTTCTCTGACCCCAGATAAGTTTATTAAGGTACTCAATATTTTGGGGAACACAATACCATCACAGGTAGTACGTTACAGCGCAACAGATAACCACAGAAGGAAGAGCTGCCCATGTAACCAGCCATTAGGCCCTGAAGTGGCACTCCTGAGATGCTCTAGAGCCATGTCTCTGCTCCTTCCTGTAGTCCCCTACCAAATGCATCCATCACCCTCTGTTGTTAGTGTCTGTGTTAGTGCTGTGTTGAACCTTATGTTCTAGAAACCCTCTAATCCTGGTTGTTTTCAGTGTGTCTGCATTCACAACATGGTTAGAATTCTATGTCATTAAATGCACTTGTAGATTGCAGGGTGTCAAACATGTAAACACAATGGCATTCTGTCACAACTGTACCATTATCTTTGTTTCCACTGGACTCTTGATTGTTATAACAATTCATAAGGCATGGCCCTAAGTCCAGTGGATGTAGTTAATGTAGCTATGGATTGAATTCTTCCTGAATGAATCGTATTTTCTAGTGGGGAAGCAAACTTTGGTTAAGTTGAAATTAGCCTGATGAATGAAAAAGTGAATAAGGATTACATAAACTAAAAAACCAGAGCTGGTATCCAGAAAGCTTCTTAAAGAAAGTTACATTTAAACAACTAATGCACACATCAAAACACGGACTATGAATGGATTTTCTCACTTGCTGTTTGACAAGGCACATCAACTCTCTGCCAGCTGTTTGCTCTGTCTCTTTCTAGTTAGATAGGCATGTTGAGAGAGATCATTTATTCATCAATAGTTTGCCAGTTGTATTTTGCTGTTTACAATTTGTATTTTACACTTATTTTGGATATGTATTTTGATGAGTGGCTTTTTTCATAGATCTAAGAGCTCTGCAGGACTGCTTCTGAAATTATACAAATCATTAACTCTTCTCCTTTCATACTTTCATCCACAATTTAGATCATAGGATTTTTAATTTTCTTCAAATGGAAAAGATAGGAAACTTCCAAACAAATTTTGTCTAACCCATCTCTAATTTTATACTGACGTTAAATACCATTTTTATCATATAATAATTCTCCATGGTAACCGAAACTGTTTGTGTCTCTTTATTTTATTAGTGTGTTTCAAGCAATGAACATATTGCCTCTTGTACCATTGGTATATTTGGCATTTTATAGGAAAAATACTTGCTAATTTTGGGGTTTTTTATAAATCAAATATTTCATGAAACTTTTTCAGGTTTTATGATTTTTAGACTCAGTTACTATGCCATCGCCATCCTTGAACCCTTAGAGAATTTGAGAGATACTTGCATTATGTTCAAATGTTAATTTAGGATGAAATTGGAAATTACGTTTTGATTCTTGGATTATTTTATTATTTTTTCTTTTTTTTAAAAAAAATTTTATTTTATAATTAACTTAATTTCACATATCAACCACGGATTCCCCTGTCCTCCCTCCTCCCACCCCCGCCTTCCCCCCCAATCCATCCCCCATTCCCACCTCCTCCAAGGCAAGATCTCCCCTGGGGAGTCAGCCCAGCCTGATAGACTCAGCCTAGGCAGGTCCAGTCCCCTCCTCCCTACACCAAGGCTGAGCAAAGTGTCCCAGCATAGGCCCCAGGCTCCAAAAAGCCAGCTCATGCACTAAGGACAGGTCCTGGCTTTACTGCCTGGAGGCCTCCTAAACAGTTCAAGCTAATCAACTGTCTCACTTATCCAGAGGAACCAGATATAACTTTTCAATCTGTCATCCTTTGCCATGGGTTTAATAAGGTTTCATAATTTTGCTTGATATTTATCTTACTTTTTCCATTGTTCTTAGATGCATAAATGTTTTGTTACAAAATGGTATTTGCAAGTTATGATGAACATGGATAATATATTTATATATTTATCTTATCAAAATCCTAGCTTTTAAATAAATATTCAATATAGTGTCTTCATTATGTCATTAAACTGTTCCCCAATAAATACCTCATCACTTCCATTATAGCTGTTTATTTCATATCTGGTTTTATCATGTTGACTATAGACCATAGTGTATATTCTTAGTGTGAGAATAATGGTAAGAGACTCACTTGTTGAGCAGCATCTTACCAAGTTCACAGTCAAAGGTTTCAAGTTATGATGATTGCTACTAGGATATAGACATTGGATGATACTGTATTGGATCTTATTAGAGTCTAGTGAAAACACTAAAACAAATACCAGGTTTTTTTATTTAATGGCCCCTACCATACTTCATATTGCAAGTATGCAATGTTTTTGCAGTAGCTACAGTAATTATCTTAAAATAATTCTCATTAGAGCAGCCAAAAATAGTGAAAGATTTGATTAGGAACATAACAGAGAAGTGGTTTGAAGCAATTTATCATGTTCCCTTGACTCTAGTGGCACTTGTGTAGACTGTGCTGGGTGAAATCTGTCCATTTCTGTCAGTAGTTGAGAAATATGGATGGACTCTGCTGGATGAAATCTGTCTATTTCTTACAGTAGTTGAGAAAGTATGGATGGACTCTGCTGGATGAAATCTGTCCATTTCTATCAAGAGTTGAGAAAGTATAGATGGACTCTGCTGGATGAAATCTGTCCATTTCTATCACTAGTCAAGAAAGTATGGATGGAGAGCATCATGACTGGGTTCATTTTGGAAAATTAGAAGACTCACACTGAGCAAACCTAGGAGAGAAGCATATAAATTACCAGGGTGGATGATGTTTACAGTTTTCTTAAGTTTAGTATGTATTGGTTGTTAAAATTTCACGTGCCTCTTCTCACCCAAAATTGGGAAAATAGGGCTTTTAAAAGACATCTTTGTGCAAAGTGCATATGTGCTATTTAAACACACAGTGACACTGATAAGCTTCTATGTCAAAATATATTTGATTTTTAGGGTGATATTTAAGCACAGCAATAAGACTTGACACGTATATCTGAGGAGAGAGGTCATTTTTCCCCTTGGGAAAAGTATTTTGAAATAATTTGTTTCACTATAAAAAAAATGAATGTTTTATTTTTAATGCTTGTTATGTAGAAAAGACTGATTAACCTTTTAAGTGTTATGTGACATAAATAAAATATTTCAATAAATATTTTTAGTTATTTTTCCTCTAAAATATAGCAACATAGATTATAGGATTACTTGAGGAAGTTATGCATAAAAAGAAAGTGAAGACAAGAAACTAATAAACCTTTTATTAATTGAATGGATTTTTTGTAATGTGTCTTGCATGCAGCCTAAAGTATTTTATGATTATCAGACTTAGAATTTAGATATAAAAATGAATGAATATTTTGAAAGTGTTATGTTTAGTTATGTGGGCTTTCTGTGATTAATACAGCAGTATTTGATATGTTAGTCTACAAATATTTATAGTCATATATCATCTAGATTGTACCTGTACGCTGAAAGATGTATTAATATTTTGTGTTATTCATTCTCAGTTTTGAAGTATTTTATAGTTATAAGGGAACACGTGATACTAGAGCATATATAATCATTATTACTATAGTAATAACATTCAAATACTTTTGTAACAAAGCCATCATTTTGAGGTGACTGGAGGCCCATGGCCGTACTGTGAGGGCTGCAGGGTACTTGTAGTAGGGTAACTGCCTCCAAGAGCCCGGGTCATTCTGTACTCTAATTCCCCTTGGGTATGTCATCCAGTGCAACAATTGCACCACAGTGGAGAACATCACAGCATCTCCAGTGATGCCTCAAGACAGACTTTGACTAGTCTCTGACCCCAGGAAATGAATCACATTGTGAGCGAGATGTACTGCTTTATCACTTCTGTGCGTGGGAACATAAAGAGGATTTGTAAGATGATGGGATAAGGAAGGTCCTATGTAGTTAATTATCTAGAAAATTCTTTTAAAGTATGGAATATGGGGACTCTTCAATGTACCAGCTTACTTACCCATTAAAAGGTAACAATAAACATTTAAATAATTACAGTTATAACAATGAAGAACTTTAAATTATAATTGATCAAAACCTTTGCTCTTTTTCTAGGCAATTAAATTGGAATATTCAAGGCTGGTTAAGTTGGCTCAAGAAGATACCCCCCCAGAAACAGATTACCGTTTACATCATGTCCTGGTCTACTTTATCCAGAATCAGGCTCCCAAGAAGATCATTGAGAAAACGTTACTCGAACAATTTGGAGATAGAAATTTGAGTTTTGATGAAAGGTAATATAAAAATATAAAGCATCTAATTCACATGCTCATACTTTTCCTATTATTCTGGTTTTGGTTTTGGTTTGCTAGTCACAAGTGTAAGTTGTATGTGTGTACAAAAACACAATAAATATAGCACAAAACTTATCTTCCATTAATTTCAGTATTTGCTTTGCCATTTCTCTCAAATTTCTAGCTATGGCTTTTTAAAGTTTGAATTGAAAGTAATTTGGGTAATGTCAAATTATGAATAAAGAAATAACTCTTCTATGGAAGAAAGATGCGAATTTTTTCGACATCTGTGCTGTGCAGATTTTAGGTCAGATAATTTTGTTGTCAGGCTTTCATGATTTATCCAACGTAGCAAGGCTCTGACCTACACTGTAGGAAGCCAACAAGGTCCTCAGCTTAGACAAACATAGCCCTCTCCCACATACTCCCAGTAGCTTCCAGAAGCTGGAAGGTGACATCAGTGGAGAGAAATGTCTAGCCATTGAAAATTCTTTGCTATAAAAGAAGATATAAAATAGTGAATTTTGTTTATCTACATTTAATTGTTGTCAGAATGTCTGATGAAACCCCTAGTGTTAATTTGTTTTCTAGTTAATCTGAATTTCATCAAAAAAGTAGATCTCAGATATAAAGGTTCAAGTTAATAAAAGTTATTTTTCTTGACTTATCTTATTTTTGAGACACTATGTAATGCTGGTTGCCTTTTGGAATTCACTGTGTAGACCAGGCTGGCCTCAAATTTACAGAGATCTTCCTGACTGACTCCTGAGGGCTGTAATTAAAGGCATGCACCACCACATCTGGCCCTTGTTTAATTCTCTAAAGAAATGATTTGTGTTTGTATTTATGTTGGTGGGGAGAGAAGGGAGACATGCTGCTATTGTGCATGTGTGACGGGCAGAGGACCACTCTGGGCAGTTGTGAGATCAGCCGATTGACCCTACTCAGGTCCTCAAACTGTTGGGCCACCGCACAGGCACTTGTGGAGACTTTGTTTTTATGTGTGTTCCGTAGTTTAGTTTTATGCAATGTACTTTGACAGTTTTTATGGATTTTGTTTTTGATTTAGAAATGTATTTCTTATATTTGAAGGTGTCAGAACATAATGAAAGTTGCTCAAGCCAAACTGGAAATGATCAAACCTGAAGAAGTAAACTTGGAGGAATATGAGGTAGTGTGCTTGGGGGAAATACTGACCTCTAGTTGATGCATTCCATATTCTTCATTGATTTCAACATAGCGCAGACTGGATTTTTATAGATGATAAATAAATGTTACATTTTTAAGTTAATACCAAGTTAATTCTTTGATAAATGATTTTAAGGTGACTTTGGTACAGTTGCTTATAGACCAAAATGTTTTGAAGAACCTCTTTGGCTATTATGTTCCTACATCAGCTAGTTTTCAATTACTTTTATAGAGAATTTTTCTGCTTTAAAGAGTGTAATAGATTGCATTAGTGTTGAAAGGGCAAAGATTTATGAAACGCCTCCTAAGCATTCTTCTAAGCACTGCAGGTGTACTGACTGACTTAATCCAGATAACAGCGTGTGAGACCGTGGGACAACTGCCCAGAGTGCTCCTCTGACCGCTACACATATACCACGGCAGCCATGTCTCTCTCTTCTTCCCGCCAGCACACACACAAACACAAACACATTTGTTTAGAGAATTCAGAAGAGCCAGAAATGGGGGTGCATACTCTTATCCCAGGTAGTCCTATTACTGGTCAGTGCATGAGCACTTGAGGTACAGAGACAGGCGATGTCTGAGAGTATGCACACACACACACACACACACACACACATCATGGCTTATGGGATTTTTATGTGTGCACAAAATCTTTTATTAACATTGATCTGAGTATATATTTTAATTAACCAAATTCAAGCTTCTAGTATTTTTTTATGCTTTTAAAATTAACACTATTTTTGAATGTATATTAAAATTACTTTTATGTATATTTTTTGTTAATCTTCGCTCTTATTTACAAACTTCATTTTGATTACTTTTTTAATTAGAAGACAAGACAATGGTTTCATTATACTGTTTCCCTGTGTGTATAGTCTTTGCTATATATATCACATTTGGTCTCCACATACCCCTTCTTGTCCATCCATCTGCTGGCATTACTTGTTTGTTTGGTATTTTCATCAGGGTTTTACTTCTGTAGCCCTGGCTGGCCTGGAACCCACTATGTCCACCACGCTCACATAGTGATCTTCTCCCTAACTCTGACTTTTTTATTTAAAAGATCTATCTATCTATCTATCTATCTATCTATCTATCTGTGGGTATTTGTCTGCATGTATGTCTGCACCCAGAAAAGGACATCAGATTCCAAGGGACTACTGTTTTAGACAGTTGTGAGCTGCCGTGTGGTTGCTGGGAATTGAACACAGGCCTCTGGAAGAGCAGCCAGAGCTCTTAACCACAGAGCCATCTCTCTAACCATCCCCTTGCATTTCCCTTCCTAAATAGCCCATATATGTTTATGCTCTATGTTGTGTATATGTGCCTAACTATATTTCTATATATTTAATATATATATAATATTTTCCTATTTAAATGTAAATTTTGAATATGAGAGAAAGATGCTATTTTGTCTTTTCTGCTTCATTTGTTTAAAATGCTGATTTCCAGTTCCATCTAGTTCCCCACAAATGTCATAATTTCATTTTTTATGACTGAACAAGAGCAGGTGTGTGTGTACACTACCCATTCTTTAGCCATCCGTCTGTTAATGGGTGCCTAGGCATAGTCCATATTTTAGTATTGTGAGCAATACAGCAGTAAACGTGGAGGGTAAAAGTCGCTGTGGTGTGCTAATTGATATTCCCTTGGGCATGTGCCTCAGAGTGGCAAAGCTGGATATCACGGTAGCTTTATACATTTTCTGAGGAAGCTCAATACTGATTTCCTTCTCAGCTCCCTATTTTACATGTCCAGCAGTAGGGTGTAGGGGTTCCTTTATTCTTGCACCTCTCTCGTTACTTACTGCTCTATGAACTTAGTTACCTTAGATTTAATAGGTAATAACTCATTACAGTAACAGAGAAGATAAAAGTATGCATCTTTCAAGAACATCCTCCCATCTACTAAAGGGTGTCAAGAATAAAAAGCACAGAAAATATTGCAAATATGTAAGGTTGTGAATAATGAAAAGTTTACTTTTGTGACCAGAAAAAAAGACAGTAATATGGCAAATTAAGCAAGACTGAAAAAGAAACATAATTATCTTTATTTGCACAGTTTTATGTAGATACTGAAATAACGATACAGATTCAAAAACTTCAGCTTTGAAACATAGAAATCTTGTTACCTACTAACAAATAATTAAAAATTAATTATTTCAAAACAAATAATTAAAAATTAAATCATTTGTAATAGCATTATTTCTAGTAGGATAAATTTATGAAGTACCTAAATTTAGAAAGATAACTACATAAAATCTTGGAAGAAAATTATAAAACTTATTTGGAGACAATCGAGACTGAAACATGCATGTGAAATATTTCAGATACTTGCTATTGGAAATGTATTGGTTTTTCTCTAACACAGTGTATAGACCAAATGTAATTTCCATGAAAAATTCTATCACTTTGTTTAATGGAGCTTAATAATCTGATTAGGAAATGCAATGTACCTTAGACACCCTAAAAATGACTAAAATGTTATCAAGACACTGTCTTCATAAAACCTTTGTAATAATATCCTGTATGAACATGTATCCCAGAAATAGCAAGCAAGTTTTTGATTAATTGAAATGCCTTTGTTAAGTAATTCTGAGGAATGAAACTGCATATCATCTTTACTTCATGTATAAAATCCACTTCAGTTGAGAAAGCTTTCTGTATATGGCTGTCTACAAGTCAAAATGAACAGAACACCAAAGAAAATTATTTACCTATAAGCGAAATGTACTGAGTAGAGAGTTGTGACCAGAGCATACAGTCTGGAGCAGTGATATTTCAGAGTATGCTTTCTCATGGCCCGAGTTTGTCATGTTAACTGTTGATTTGTGCCTTTTTAATTGGTTGATCTCTTCTCCTGATTCATATTCATGAGGCTTGCTTTTTAATTGTTTTGAATCTGCAGTCCTTTCTCAGGTTACTTCCAAAAATAGGATCACTATATTTGTATTCTGAAATTTCATGTTCTTTCCTACTGAAGAGTCTTAATTGTATAGGTATTTAAATGGCACATCTTTAAGCTTCTACACAATTCTCATTCTTTTTTTTTCTTTTTTCTTTTTTTGCTCGCAATTCAGAGTAAATCAGCAAACCTTGATCCACATGCCAGTCTAGCTCAGCATCCATGCTGGCAAGTGCTCTTTTCCTGGAAGAGCCTGTGACTGCTCACACACTGCAGTCCAGGGTGTTTCTGCTGTGGGGGCTACCTCAGCAACAAAGCCTCCTCCCTTTGCAGCAGAGTTCGCTGCTTGAGTTCTAAGGCAGCTCCAGAGTAGGTCACATGATACTTGGCCAATTGTGTCTGTTTGTGAAGATCAGCTAATAGTATCAAATTGAAATTTTGTTTACAGTGAAGGACAATATAGAGAACATTTCTCTCTCCATTTTTTTTTTTGTCAAAACTTCCTTTTAGATGAACCCTATATTGAATATTTTGTTTTTTGGACTATTTTTATTAAACATTTTAAAAACAAAATTCCCCCCTCCCCCAGTATCGATGTCCTACTGTTGTGTTTAGGGAGTGGGGCTTTCTTTTCATCATATGTCTGGTCAATAGAGTACTCAACAACACATTTAAAATTGTTCCATAATAATATTAAATAAGTGAACTATGCCTTTTATTTCCTTAAAATTCTGTATCAAGCAACAGTTTTGAGCTCTGGACAGAACTGTATCAATAGACCATTCCAGTCTGTATTATTACAACAATTTATTAGTAAAATTTATACTGAAGAATGTTTTATGGGAAAAAAGCAATTTGATTATCCTGCCATTTTATTATTTTATATTTTGTATTCTTAATCTTTTATTTATCATCCATGACTAAATGACTAAAATGTCTTATATTTATTATTATACTGAGGTAGTATATATTACTGAAGTTATTTTAATTTTGAATTCATTTCTCCTCATTTGCATAACTCAGAACAGTACATTGTTTTATAAATATTCTTACCATATTTTACTCTTTTCACTTTTAACATGTTATATACAGGAGTGGCATAAAGAATATAAGAAATTCAGAGAAACAACTATGTATCTCATAATTGGACTAGAAAATTTCCAGAGAGAAAGGTAAGACAGATTGGACAAATATGGAAAAGGTTTGTTCTTGTCATTAATTTTATGATTAATTAATTCAGTGATTGTCATGCAATGCAAATTATGCAGTATACATTTTAATGAACATTTTAGTTTGTAACAATTTTGGATTACAGAATATTGCAAATTTAATACAATTAGATCACAGATCCTTCATATAAAATACATTTTATTTT
>CABHPQ010142392.1:7434-19902 GCA_902168405.1 Peromyscus aztecus
AAAAAAAAAAAAAAAAAAAAAAAAAAAAAAAAAAAAAAAAAAAAAAAGGGCAGGAGAGAAAATCACATGCTAGGTCTAGTGACCAAGTCTTAAATACCCTATAGGCATGGTCTTGAGCAGCCCCTAGGGGAGGAGCTGACCTTTGGTAGGCTTTCTGAGGGTGGGGTTTGGAGAGGGAAGCTCCAGAGGAGATTCCCCAACACTCTGAATAGCTTCAGAAACTGCAATGTTTTGAACTGACTTGCATGGGTGTTTGTCGTGGCTTAAATAGGAAACATCCCTACAAAGGCTTCTGTGTTGGAGGCTTGGTCTCTGGCGGGTGTATTGTCTGGAGGTAGTAGAAACTTTAGATGAGGCCTAGCTGGAAGAAGGTGGTCACTGGGTGCTTATCTCCAGCTCCTTCCTCTGGGTGGGTCTGATTGAGTCATGTGGGGTGAGGCGTCTCCGCGCATAAGCCTCTCCTCATGACACTTCTGACTTCCCTCAGGCACACACCAGGAGAATCTGCAGACTTCGGGTTGAGACCGTTGAAATGGAATCAAAATAAACTGTTCCTCAACCCCCCCCCCCCCCCCCCCCAGTATTTGTCCAAGTAACAAAAGAGCTAACTAGCACAGTGTTTTTAGGCTGTTCTAGGTAGTCTCACTAGGGACATTAGTTCACGATGACTAACTGTAACAGTCTTACTCATCACAGCTTCACTGAAATAACTTGTTTATTTAGTTCATGTCTCATTTGCACTGCTTAGTTTTTTTGGTCAACGTGACACAGGTTAGAGCCGTCTTGGAAGAAGGAACCTCAGCTGAGAGTCGCCTCTAGCAGACTGGCCTGCAGGCAAGCCTGTGGGGCGTTTCCTTGATCAATGGTTGGTGTGGGAGGGCTCAGCTCACTGTGGGTGCCATGCCTGGGTAAGTGGTCCTGGGGTGTATAATGACTGCAGACTGAGCAAGCCAGTAAGCCTGGTCTCCGCTTCAGTTCACGTCTTGACTTTCCTCAATGAACTACGACCTGGGATATGTAAGTCAAACCCTTTCCTCCTCAAGTTACTTTTGGTCATTGGTGTTTAATTACAGCAACGGAAAACCAAGACACTCCTCCCATGTGAATTTCTTCTGGAAATCTAAGGAAAGGGTCATAAGCATGACTGACTGGTGAAAGTTGAAGGATGACTAGGATCCGAGCCAGGACAGTTATCTCACCTTTTTTTCTCGGGAAACACTTTGCAGATTATTCTAGTATCTAGAGTGTGTTTGATGGCATGGCCAAAGTCATGTCATGATGATGACCATGTGATGGCTTAGGGTTTGAAAACACAAAATCAAGTAGAAATTCTGTTATCCTTTGCAAAATGTGCCCAGGAGAAAACACTTGAAATGGTTGATAAAATACTTTTAAATTATATATCTATATTTTAAAGGAAATGCTGAGCTGAGCTGAAAGAATGGCTTTAAAATAGGCCTTCTCTGCCCTAGTGAGTAAAGACGGCACACAGGTTTCTAGGGAAGTAAATGTGTATTGAAGCTGCCACTTGTCTTGAATTCACGTGCCCATCCCTAAGCAATGGTGGAACTCAGGTTCTTAGGCTTGAAGGCAAGTGACTTTACCCACTGAGCCATCTTACTGGCCCACCAACATACTTTTAGACAGTTGTGTTTACCCTAGAGTCAGAAGACAAAGGATTGGAGGCCATTATTGTGCTAAGAAAAAGAACATCATCCCTTTTACATGAAATCCAAACTAGGAAAGATGCCTGTCTCAACATTAGCTCTACAAATATGGAAAAAACAAAACACAAAACCCTCCTAAAGTTTATTACCATAACTGGGCCGTCCCATGAATTTATGATCTCTATTCACATTTGTCTTTGCTTGTTTGAGACAGGGTCTTCTGTGGCCAGTGCTGCCTCTGACTTGCTATGTAACCAATGGTTACTCTTCATTCTGGATTGTTTTCTCTCCACCTATCAAGTGCTAGGGTGTGCACCATGATGCCTGGATACATATTCTTTATATTCTGAAACCCTCAAACCTAGAATTAAAAGAAAAATCTATTTGATCACTTTATTCAGGATAATTGAGCCATCCTAGTATACCTATCAGTAATTATTTTAAGTTTTGCTGTATTAGAGGAAATAATAAATCACAGCAAAGAATGGCAAAGATAGTCATAAATAAAGCTGAAGTTACAATGAATGCATTCTGCACAGCAAGCTAGGGGAAATGGAAAAATTTCTATTTGTATGTAGAGGCCTGGAAAATGTTTTTTATACAGAACACTTCATTTCCTGAAATTCTGAGTAATGTGATTAATTCAGTCCAGGGCACACATGAGTATAATATGCTAGATTACAGGAAACAAAAAATAATAAATTCTTCAGATTTCTCTATGATAAATGTGATTTTACTGTTCCTCCTGATAAGAACTAGAATCATTTCTACAACTTGGATGGTTAAGGATTTGAAGTTAGAACTTGATGGATGTGATATTCAAAACCTAGAACTCCAGTGTTATGGAATAATCTTTTTGTACACTGTGAAGATGTGTCTTTGCCAAGGCGCCTTCTGATTGTTATATATAAGAGCTGACTAGCTGGTAGCTAGGCAGGAGGTAGAGGTGGGACAGCCAGACATGGAGGACGCTGGGAAGAAGGGCAGCATCTTGGGAGTCACAAGAGATGCAGAGAGAAACAAGATGAATGTGCTGTGTTGAAAGAAGGTACAGCCACATGGCAGAGGGTAGATAAGAAAAATGGGTTAATTTAAAATATAAGAGTTAGCTAGTGACAATCCTGAGTTATTGGCTGAGCATTTATAATTAATATTAAGCCTCTTTGTGGTTATTTGGGAGCAGCTCCTGAGACACAGAAAAATACCATCTACACTCCAGGCTGCCTTGCAGTCCCTGTTACTCTCTCCTTCCCTTTCTCTCTCTCTCCCCTCCCTCTCTCTCTCTTTTCTCCCCTTCCTCCTTCCTCCCTCTCTTTCTCCCTCCCTCCCTTACTTTCTAAATTAGGATGCAAAATAATGGGTTTCATGATGGTATTTTCATCCACATCAAGCCAAGAGCTTATTAAGAAATACTTCCTGGTTGTACTGACCACACATGCTCCATACAGGCTCTCACTGTACATGAACATTTAACCTGTGCCTCAGGAAATTTTCATCAAATATGAGTTCACACACAAAGCAACCAAAGGGCAAATCCTTTGTCAGGATGCATAAAGATTCAAATGAGAGAACAAAAATATAAATGCAATGAAAATTTAATAATTATAGTTAATACAGAGAAAAGTAGATTATGAAAAAATTTATTATAATGTACATGAAAATTTGAAGAAGACAAATTTCTAAGAAAGTGTGCTGTATCAAAATCATTTCAGGAAGAAACAGGGAAGTCTGATGAGGCCTATAGAATAGCTGTTCTCAACATGTGGGTACTGACCCCTTTGGGGGTGGACCAACCTCTTCCCAGGGGTCATAGATCAGATATCTTGCATATCAGATATTTACATTACAGTTTATAACAGAGGCAAAATTACAGTTACAAAGTAGCAGCAAAATAATTTTATGGTTGGGGATCACCACAACATGAGGAACTGTGTTAAAGGGTCACAGACAGCAGTAGGAAGGTTGGGAACCACTGGTGTAGACTATTCAGCTTAGTATTTTAAAGCTGGGTGTTAAAACTCCAACCAAAAATGAAATATCTGGCTGGCTCAGGTGTTTTCTTGAAGTTTTTCCAAAAATTCAAAGATCAACCATTTGCCTCCCACAAAATATCTCATATTCTATAAAAAACAAAGAATATCCTTCAACCTCACGTATGAGTTAACATAACCTCAGTAGTGAAGACTGCAAGTATATATAAGCCAGTTTCATAGAGAGAGGTACATCCTTAGAGAGGTAGATACAAAAATTTATATATAACAAATTATTAAAATGAACCTAATAGTATACTAAAAGATAATGCATTATGATCAAGTTGAATGAATTCCAAGTGTTATCAAACTTGGGGGTCACAACCTGTGTTCCAAGTCAGGCCTGGCCACTCTCTAAGCTAATTAACAGAGCCAAATTAAAAGTGTAAAGCAGAAAAAGGAGATTTATTCATGTGGCCACACTGAGAAGAGGAACAAAGAGATCCAGCAAAGCCCTCAAGCCAACCTTTGAAGTCCTGAAGTGAGAGCAAAGTTTAAATAGAGGGTCAAAGGTGTGTAGATCCAAGCAGTCCTGGTCAAGGAGTGCCCCACACACCAGTGACTCACCGTTACCTGGGCTTCAGTCTTATCCAGTAAGGTGGCCTGAAAGGTTGTTGGAACTGTGTGAGATCTCCTTTCGGGACACAGGTTCCTCCTCTGACTGGTTTCCTTTTCTTCTCATAGCATGAGAGTCCTAGAGAAATCCTCATTATTTTGGGGTACATTGTTCCAGTAGTTTGCTAGTCAGGCTAAGAGATACAAGTGTCTCTTTAGAATTTCTTCATTTCTGGCAAACCAGTTATGCAAGCAATATAGGATTTAGTTTGACATTAGAACTTTGATCACTGTAATTTACCTTATAAGCATACTGAAGGAATAAAAGTAGTCTAGACGGACTTCCAGGTAAGATGGTAGCCTATATATTGCTTTCTATGACCCAGTGAAGAAGTTTTAGGATAAGAAAAAGCAAAATCTTCCAAAGATGGAAAGAAAGAGTTTAGAAATCCACAGAAGGAGTGACAAGGAGGTTGAGTACAGAGAAACAGAAGGACACTATACAGAAAGAAGAAACACCAAGATGAGTACCGCTCCTATCTGTAGTTGGAAGTTTTCTATGTCCCACCTGGCCCACAGTCGGGACAAATTTCTCACTCACAGTCCCACAGCCTTTTATAAAATAATCACACAGAGGCTTATATTAATTATAACTGCATGGCCATGGCTCAAGCCTTTTGCTAGCTAGTTCTTATATCTTAAATTAGCCCATAACTATTCATCTATGTATTGCCACATGTTCCATGGCTTTACCTGTGTCCTATTACATGTGGCTCCTTAGGCGGCTCACTGGCATCTCCCCCTGCCTTCTTCCTGTCTCTCTTTGAATTTCTCACCTGCCTCTTAGCTGTCTTGCCATCGGCCAAACGGCTTTATTTATCAACCAATTAGAGCAACACATATTCGCAGCATACAGAAAGACATTCCCCCATCACCTATCACTTGGCTCCCTGGAGTTGTGAAGGGGAGCAGAAGCCTCATCCAAAAGGTAAGCCAGTGGTCCTGGTGAAAAGAGACTGGCAGTCCTACCTTACAAGCCCATAGCTCTCATTATTGAGTCCATAGCTAAAATTAAACCACAAATCCACTTGTGGGTCTTGCTGAGAAAGCAACTTCTCTGGTGACAGGGCTCAACAGCAAAGAATTCCCAGTTCAGAGGGCTGTGACTGGGGGCCATCTTGAAAGGAAACCTGTTGTCTAAAACTGAACTACCCCTGGAATATGATAGCAGGGGACAACCACATCTCAGGGAGCTTGGATTCAACTGCCCAAGCCCCAGGATGAGAGATAGTCTCTAGATGGGATGATGGGAGACAGCTGTAGACAGTGTCAAGCTGTAGACACCGACAAGGATTGATGTAGGTGTTGAAGTGTATAGGGAAAGACAGCGTGCCCTGGACACCTGGGAACAGGCCTCAATATGGAGTGTGGTAGCCCTGAGCCTGAGGTCAGTGGATAGTGCAACCTGTGGAGCCATCTAGCTGCCATAAAGTTCACTGTCGTTTTTAAAAAGTCTGGTCAGCTAAAAGGAACAATACATGTGCGCATACACACGTGGACACACACACATCAAATAAGTACATAAATACCTTAAATGTAAATGTTCAGAACAGCTGATTGAACTAAAGGACAAGATAAATAATGTAAGAGCTGAGGTTCTAGAACCATTAGAGGGAAAAGTAGAGAAACAGGTCTAGGCAGACTTTCTGAATAGAACTCCAGTTATTCAGGAAGTGATGCCAGCCATCGGCAAACATGAAATTAAAAACCTTCTGCATAACAAAGGAAACAATGGAGTGAAGAGACAGACTACAGAATGGGAGGAAATCTATCTGTACATCTGATAGAGGATTAATCTATAACATGTGGTGATATATTGTTTATCAAATAAAGCTTGCCTGAGGATCAGAGGAGAGAGTCAGCCACTAGATTAAACATAGAGGCCAGGCAGTGGTGGCACACACCTTTAATCCTAGCATTTGGGAGTCACATGCCTTTAATCCCAGCACTTGAGATCTCATGCCTTTGCTACCTTATTTGGGAAGCACACACGCCATTAATCCCAGCACTAGGAAGGAAGTGAAATGGCTGGGCAGAGAAAGGTATATAAGGCATGAGGAGACAGGAAAGGCTGAGGACTCAGAGGCTTTCAGTTAGAGGATTTGTGGATAGGATCTCACCTTCCATTTGGCCTGAGGATTCGGTAGTGGTGAGAAGTTTCTCTAGCGGCTTGTTCCTTTGTCTCTCTGATCTTTCAGCATTTACTCCAATATCTGGCTCCGGGTTTTTTATTATCAGACCTTTAGGAATCTGTGCAACAACAATACACAAAGCACTGAAAAATCTAAGCAAACCAAACAACCCAATCAAAAAACGGGATAATGAAGGGAATAAACAGTTCTCAAGAGATGGGACACAGATGATTAAGAAGCGTGAAAGTGTGTTCTACCTCACTAGCCATCAGAGAAATGCAAATTAAACCACACTAGTGTCCATCTCCCCCTAGTCAGAATGGCAGTCGTCGAGAAAGCAAAAGAGCAACAAAGGCTGGTGAGGGTGTACACAAAGGGAACTCTTCTTACACACTAATGCACTAGTGTAGCCACTGTGAAAACCAGTGTGGTGGTTTGCCCCGCTCCCCCAGAGAAAACCACTAAAAGTTGATCCTCCATACAACACAGGTGCATCACCTCTGGGTATTTACCCAAAGGACGTCAGGTCAACGTATCACACAGATGATTCATGTTCACCACAGCACTGTTCATGATAGGTAAGCTGTGGAACCAACCTGGGTGTCAAAAACAGAGTCATGGATAAAGGAAATGTGGGGTAATATACACAATGGAATTCTTCCCAGCCACAGAGAAGAACACGTTTATTACTTACAGGAAAATGGATGCAAGTGGGGATACTTATAGTAAGTGAGTTAAGCCAGTCTCAGAATGACAAATGCCATGCTTCCTCTGATGTGGTTCCTAGATTTCATATGGCTATGTAGGAATACGTGGATAATGTCTGCATATATTACATAGAAGTAAAAGCCAAGACGTCTAGGGGAACAAAGGAGAGTGACGGGAGGGGAAGAAGTGAGAGGCAGGGGGGTAGCATGCATGAGGGGACTCCACTCAGTGTATGATATTTGCTTGTATGGAAACGTCCTGATGTAACAGTACCACGTACAGTGAATGCACAATGTGAGAATTTAAATATAAGATCCAGCTATCTATTGTCTCCAAGAAACAACCCCGCCAGTAAAGACACCCACAGACTGAGAGGCAAAGGATAGGAGTCAATTTATCAAGCAAACAGAAGCCCCAAGAAGTTGCTGCAGCTATTCTAATATCTGGAACCAAAAATTAAAAGAGATGAAGAAAGCTACCACATAGCAATAAAGGGAACAGTTCACCAAGAAGCTGTCTCTTCTCCCCCAACTTCATAAGACAAACACTGTGTTTATATCCAGATAGGTCCTGTGCAGTAGTATTGGGGAGCTTCAGTACTCCATTCTCATCTTTAGGTAGGTTCTCCCAAGCTAAAAACCAACAAAGAAATGGCAGAATTAAACTATATCACAGACCAGATGGACTCAACAGATGTATACATAATATTCCATCCAACACATACAGAACATCTGTTGTTCTTGTGTTCTTCTTAGAAGACCGTAGAACCCTTTCTAAGATAGATCACGTTTTAGATGACTAAGCAAGTCTTTAAAGATTTATTTATTTTATTTTTCACGTGTTGAATGTTTTGTTTGCATGTATATATGTGTGCCACATGCATGCCTGGTGCCCATGGATCCAAAGAGGGCACTGGATCCCTTGGAACTAGAGTAATGAGTGGCTGTCTCCAGTCTGTCCGAGCAAGGCTTAACAAATACAAAAGAATAAAATTAATTTTTTTGTATCTCAACACATCATACTGAAATAAAGCTAGAGCTATGAAACTAGATACATATCTGTCATCATGCATAAAACAATCACTTTAGGGTGTAAGACCTTGTCTTAGGGTTTCTATTGCTGTGATTTAAAAAAATGACCAAAGGCAATTTGGGGAGGAAAGGGTTTATTTATATTTACAACTCTCAGGTCATACTCTATCACTGGGAGAAGTCAGGGCAGGAGCTCAAGGCAGGCTCCTGGAAGCAGGAACTGGGGTTGGCCCGATAGAGGAACACTGCTTACTGGTTTGCTCCTATTAGCTTGCTAATACAACTGCTTTCTTATACAACCCAGGACCACCTGCCCAGGGGAGGCACCTTCCACAAAGGGCTGGACCTTCCCACATCATTTGTTAATCAAGAAAATGCCTCACAGAGCAATGTGGTAGGGACATTTTCTCAATCGAGGTTCTCTTACAAAATGACTTTAGTCCTTGTCAAGATGAGCTAACCAGAACAGACCTGCAACTGGAATTGCCAGAGCAAAGCATGGACAAAATACTGCGAGATAGAGGAATAGGCATGAACTTCCTGGAAGGAACACTGGAAATCATCCCAAGAATAACAAATGGAATTGTGTGGGATGAAAATAATTTGCCTAGATAGCAAAGGAAACAATTAGATTGAAAATAAAGCCTACATAATGGGAAAAAAATTCTTGCCAACTATACATCTGACAGGAGATCAATATCAAGAATATATTCCCCCCAAATTTAATCCAATCAATAAATATGCTAGTGAATTGAATAGATGATTCTCAGAGGAAGTAATACAACTGGCCAACAGATATTTGAAAAGTTTTCAACATTCCTAACCATCAGGGAATTGCAAATTAAAACCGCTCTGAGATATATGAGTACTACATTTACGTCTTGGGCAATGTCCTCATGGAATTACCAATGACTGTTAATATACCAGTCTATGTTATGTTTTACTTACCTTTTCTTATTTTTAACTCTGTAATGTACCAGTACCCTCACCATTTTATGAATAAGAAGGCTCAGGCACAGAGCAGTTAAATCACCTGGCCGAGGTTATGCAGACAATTCGTAAGGGCCAGATTTGACCCAAGAATTGTGATTCCTCAGTGTGGGTATTTCATAGACCCACAGGTGCCATGAAAGGCACTAAGCATGCTGTGTTTCTGAGAACTCCCAGATGGTCTTCAACGATTGATATGGCATGAATTGAGCTTGCATGAATACAATTGACCAGCTTGTATCTTAGGTCTATAAACAGAAGTCTGAGCTGAGGAAGGGTGTATTCAAGGTTTGAGGGGAAAGGTTAGGGCTCCTTTTCCATCCTTCAGGCCAAGGCAGAATGAGTAGTACCTTAGAGGAAATACTGTCGTCGTATTTCCTGGCGGAACATCTGCCTGGAACACCTGCTGGGCCCTGGTGTTGCCCCCGGTCTAGGAGAAAAGCAGCTGTGCAGAGGGAAGGCTGGTGATAGACGAGGCACCTTCTAGGGCTTTGCAGGCAGGATGACTGAATAGTCCATTGGCCAAAGGACATGGAGGAAAGTACTGGGTTGACTTGCAGGCTGCCACTCAAGGTATCACTCTGGCCAAGGCTATCCCACAACAGGACCTGTGAGGTGAACAACAACAGGAGGCAAGAGCTGGGGTTGAGGGGGACCTGCTTAATCCCCCACATCCTCTTTGCCCCTTCTTACTGACCAGAAAAGCCACAGAGAGGAGAGGAGAGAGTAGATGCTTGCTCCAACCCATCCAATTCATCCCCTCTCACAGCAAGACTCATTTACTGTGGCAGTCTGATAGCTTTAGATAAAATAAGATGTCCGAGGTAGAGTCTAAACTGGTCTGAACTAAACTTGAGTAACTGAAAGTAGACTTTGTGTGAAATATTTTAAAGGCATGGAGAGAGGAGGGAAATGATTTGACATAGCATAGTTGAGGACAGTGGAAAAAAACGGGAAACCACATTTGTGTTTGAAACTTCTCTGTGAACTGGTCCATGTATTTTCACACGTGCTGACTTAAATGGAGTCTCTCTCCTGGTGTGGAACAGTCTTTGTACACTGTAAATATGTATTACTCTCATTGGTTAATAAACAGCTGACTGGCCTACAGCTGGGCAGGAAGAGATTGGATGGGAGAGCCAGACTAGGAGGATGCTGGGAAGAAGAAGGGCGGAGTCTGAGGAATTGTGAGCTAGACTTGGGAGAAGCAACATGGAAAGTTCATAGATGAGCTAAATGAGCCTCAGGGAAAGACATAGATGAATAGAAATGGGTTAATTTAAGTTGTAAGAGCTGGCTGGAGACAAGCCTAAGCTATCACTTAAGTATTTATAATTAATAATAAGTCTCTGTGTGGTTATTTGGGAACTGGCTGGCAGAACAGAAAAGTCCGCCTACAAATGGCATTCCAACATGGAGCCAGGCTGTGTATATCCACATAAAACCTAAAAAAGATTAAGAAAAGTTTCCAAATACACAAAAACAGAGCCAGACACAGTTTCTTAGTCCAGCAGTCTCTCAAGAGGGCAATGATGCAGAGAGGTGTCTCCCAGCCATTGCCTATGGGCTTGAGCTGCCAGAGCAAGCCCTGCCAGCATGCCATGAACTAGATGCATGCAGGGTTTAAGTTTTGCTCATGCAGAAAGAAAAGATTACAGATGAGCAGTAAAGATAGATCCAGATGGAAAAACAAAAACCTCTTAACAGGCTGCAGTGTTTTAAAAAAATATACATAGGCTTGAGAGAGAAAAGAGAAGGGATATAGACAGTCATAGAAAAAATAGTTTAAAAATAATAAAGTTTTAAAAAAGGGAATAAAGTTTAAAAAGCCACAGAAAAATGGAAAATACATAGGGAGTCTGGATCCTGTATGTTACTGTGTTGTCTTTAAATTTTCTGATTGCTAATGGAGTGACAGCTGCTAAGACACATTGGATTATGAAAGTTGCTGGATTAAACCAACCTATATAGTTTAAAAATATCTTGACTTCAAAACAGAAGTCAAAAGGTGTTTTGCTTTGGGGGACAGGTTATGCTTTTATTTTCACAGGAAATGAGAGGCTGTGGATTCATTTCAGATTGATATGGATCAGGTTTGATCAGAGAAGATTCCCTGAAAATTCTGACTACAGACATAAAGAAATAAACCTAGAAAAACTATAAAACACGTAACATATATTTTATCTGTTCAAACATAAAACAACAACAACAACAAAAAATCCTCTGTGGCAAACTTGTGTACAACACACAGTTGATACTTGTATTAATGCAGATATGTGTGTTATCTTTGAAAGTTTATGTATTTTCAGAGCAAGGAGACCAGATACCAATCAAAGCAGATGGCCCAGGTGATCCAACATCTCAGAACACCTCTGTTGCAGTTTCCTCAGAGTTCTGCATCCAGAACAACTTCGAGGCTGCTAGCTAAGATGGTCCTGCCTCACAAACTACTCCAGCCAAGACCTAACAATTATCCTGACTTTCTCAAGGTTCCCCCAAAGATACCAGGTTCCACAGGCAGCAAGAAGTAGTCTAGATAATGATTCCCATATTCCCAAGAGATGGGGTATGGGTGGGTTTTGGTTATTCAATGGATAATAAATGTTTGTCATTGTTTAGGGGGGTTGGTTACAAGTTGCTATTGGTCATAGCCAGAAAAAAGCTAAACAAAAGAGTTAAAATCAAAGATCTCTTTCTAAAGGAAAAAAGGGGGATATGACATAGGAATGATAGGAAAAAAAGAATATAATATTGAATCGGCTTTAATCCAAAAAGCAACTATTAATCTCAAAATATTTAACATTGGTATGGATGTTGATTTATTGATACAAATTTAAAGTTATTTTTCTATACTATATGTATGTTTCTACTCTTGTTTGGAGTATTATGATTATGCAACTCATTGAAAAATGTAATGCATAATTTAAAAATACAGGTTAGTAGTTAGTCATCTATAATATTCAAATTTATAGTCACATTAGGTATATTTTCAAGGTTAAACAGATATATTTAAATAGATAGATGGTCTCCAAACATTTCGAAGACCTACAGAATATGGCTAAAATGTTTTAATAACATAAGACTTTTCTTGACAGATACATCTGCTCTTGGAAGCAACAATTTAATTCAGGAACACGATGGGCATTGAAGAAACTACTTTCTTTGTGACAAAAGCTAGCCATTTGGGGAAAAAACTACCCTTGCCTCAATTGCTGACAGTATACTATACAAAGTGGACCAGCAGGATTCAAGACAAGGTAGGACAGTCCTTCAAAATTCCCTGCTTCTCAGAAAA
>CABHPQ010142393.1:7291-35104 GCA_902168405.1 Peromyscus aztecus
TGCACACTCACACATAACACACATATGCACACTCACACATAACACACTTTCACGCGTATACACACTCACATATTCACACACAAACTCACACTATCACATACATGTACACCCAAACTCTCACTCTCACATATATACACACTCACACCACATACACACACATATTCACACATATACACATATCCACATACATAAGCAATTCATATATACAAACGCTCAACACACACACACACACACACACACACACACACATATATGCATGTCACTTCACTATGGTCACTATGTAACCAGTACAAGCTGTTCTTTTTAGGTCTTCAAATATTTGATTGAGTCTATACTGTGTGTGTGGCTGTATAAGCGTTCCATGTAAGAACAAGTCCATGTTTGGTCTACTAGCTACAAATATTGAATGTCCTTTTTAACGTAATCATTTTAATGTTGATAATTGTTATAATTGCTAATGGTAGGAATTATGATCTTTGAGCTACTTACTCTAAGGATTGTAAAAGAATTCACCTTTTCTTTAAGTTATTATTAGTGTAGCTATTTATAATTATCTTAACCAGCATCTAATATATCTAATCAGTATAGTGCTGTGATGAAAAAGAATTGTTTTTAAATGAGAATTATATGAATAGTACAGATGTATTTAACGAAATATTGACTTCAAGGAGCAAATGCTAAGAAAGTTCCATGCTGCAAATACAAATAAAAAGTTTTATCAGGTGAGTATAAAAACAGTTCCATCAAATTTATTTGATCTTATATAAAACTATGTCAAAACTGTTTCTTAAGCCCTTTTCTTATGCATAGAAACTCTGACATAGGTCTTAAGAATATGTTTAATGAATTTCTAAATGTGAGACTTAGTTGAAACATGCTAGCTAGCTTTTGACCTTCAAGATGGCATCAAAGTTGGTCTTTGTGAAAATTCCCTGGGTAAAAGAGAAGATACAGATACAGGAAACAGAGCCATTGATATCAGTTGCCAAATGCAACTTCAGAGGAGCAAGGGCTTTTTAAACTCCAGTAATTGTAGGGTAATAGTAAAATATGTCAATAGAGTAATCAATAACTTTCATTTTGTCAGGGATGGCATGTGTTTCACAGGAATATCCTCCAGCCAAAATCTGTGCATGGTGATAATGTAAAGCCAGACTTAAAAAACAGCTCCTTCTTGGCAATACTGCATTCCTTGGAGACATGGCTACCAAGACTGCAGACCCTGTGGAAAACAAACATGACTACTATGATGGCCAGCATGATCTCATGACTACTGATGGCCTACATGACTACTGATAGTCTACATGACTACTCTGGTGGCCAGCATGGTCTCATGACTACTCAGATGGCCAGCATGGTCTCCTATTGCACTGATACTTGTATGATCTTCAAAATCTTGTCCTTGAAGGATGTTGGCAGAAAAATGTCAATTACCTTGGGTTCCCTTATGGGAAAGGAGTAGATAGAGTTTTTCTCTAGGGACAGATTTGAGTGCCCTTGGTTAGCTTGGAACCCAAGCTTCACCTTAAACAAAACTGTGACTTCAACATGGTTCCAACTACAACCAAGATTTGAGCAACTGTCAGCTCTCCTGGAGCCACTGACACTGCTCATCCATTCACTAGTGCCATTAGATACACACCCACTGAAGCTCAAAGTAGGTTTCAGATTTTCCAACTGTTGGATTTTGCTGTAAGGTGTTAGACAAAGTTGAAAATGTGTTATCATGAACTCATCTCCTTTATCTTGCTGAAGTTTGCATAATAAAGTTTAACGCATAATCCTTGAAACTAAAACACATGGAGGAAAAAATAAGACTGAAATTTTCTTTTTCAGAATTGGATTAGGTGATTCTGTGGTTAAGGATACTTACTGCTCTTGCAGAGGATTTGGGTTCGATTCCCAACACACACGTGGCTGCTCCTAAATACTCTTAACTCCAGTTTGAAGACATCCAAAGCCCTCTTCTGGCCTTCTGACCTCTATGGACTCCTGTACACATGTGTTACACAGAAACACATGCAACAAACACACATAAACTGGATAAATAAACAGATAAAACTTTAATTTCAATAAAATTTGATTAAACTTAAAAATCACTGATCTTTGGATGTTCATTCTACTAAGCCTAAGAAACAAAGAAGGACATTAATCAAAATTATAACATTATCAAACGGTCCATTGTTAGTAAAAAACAACAAAACCTAATTTAATATAGAATAAAATTTTAAAATATCATTATAAATCAACAACTATAAAGATAAATGGAGATTTCTTTTGAAATACTATGAAAGTAGGAAGACAACAGTAAAACTTTAAACTTCCAAAGGAAATAAAATAATGTTAGCAACATGCTGATCTGGGAGGTCTAAAACTACTCATTTTGACTAGCCTGTGAAGCAGAGCTCAGGGGAACAATAGGCAAGCAGTGAAAGCCTGTGATGCATAGGCACACAGAATGGCTGCCTACAGAAGAGAATATACCTTCCTGCCTCTGCTACACTACCTATTCAGTATCAGCTCAGAACCTATTGGGTGTTTTCCCCATCAGAGAATATTACCTGGGAGGCCCTGATCTCTCCTGTTATTGTTGTAGCCACTTGCAGTCTTTAATGCTAAGAATTTTACAACCTGTTCCGGACCTGGATCCAGTTTAGGAAACCTCCTACAGTCTATGCTGCAGTAATCTAGGGAGAGACCATACTGGGTATCCTCCATGAAACAAGATGATCTTCTTTGGATCCATCTTGTAACTGGAACTGAAGACAGAGTGTTGCTCAAAGATCAGTTATAAGTGACATGATCCATCACTGAGAATTTCAGTCATCCTAACACTTACTTACATGGTGCAGTGTACCATTCCCCAGCTATGCTGCTTCACTTTTCTTCCTACTGGGAACAAGCTGCTTGGAGGCACTCCATCTTTCTGTCTCAATGGATATAAATCCCAACTCCAACTACTAAGATCCAAAGTACTCTTGACCCCACGCCAAACAAAGGAAAATTTCCTATTACCCATGGGAAATTTTTTCCCTAGGGGTATACTAGCCCTATGCTAAATTACCCAGTGGTCTAGCCTGATGCTTTTCCCAGAGTAAAGTCATATTTGAACCAATGAGCTGACCACACAAGCTTCTGAAGCTCATGTCACTGATGTATATATAAGTAGTTCCAAAATTGGCTGTACTAGAAAAAACCACATGGGCAATGTGCAGTGCATTGATCTCCCACTCATAGCCAGGTCAAGCAAACCCTACCCATCCAACAACGTTACCAGCCAAAAAACTGCCATCAACCTGCAAGTGAGACATTGTTAAAACAATAACTAATTCAAAGCTAATGAACAGTTATGAAGTTCCTCCAAATCAATTAATGATCTTACTGAAAAGTCAACAAGATAGAAGAAAATAATATAGACAATTTGAAGAAATACAGAAAATTTTCATAATATAAATGAAAAATAGAACAAGATACTTTACAAAACAAAACTAAAAAGATCTCCCAGTCATGACATTTAAACTTGAATAGCAGGTGGAAGTGTGTGCTGGTGGCAGGTTTGAGGACAGGAGTAACTTTAAGAAGGGTAAGTAAGGACCAGGAAGGTGATTGGACTTTCAATACTTTCAAGTTATGGATGAGACAGTCACAGCATTACCCTGATCATTTCTAGATTTTTCTAATTTTTCTAGGATTCAGTTGAAAGGGATTTTAAAAATCGGTTAACGTGTTTCTTTTAATAGAACAGAAAAGGCTTCTTTGATCCCTGAGAATGTGTCAATGAAAACATCACAGACATGTACTTTGGAAAGAAAGAGCAACAGGCTTATGGAGCTCCATGTGGCAACCTCTGTGGTCTCTCAAATCAGAAAGAGGATAACTTGAAGTTTCACATCAGAAACTATGATACTCATAAAAACAAAAACATTTTGACAATTGCTTTAAACACCTGTTTTATTTTTACCTACCATATCCTACTTTATTTCATCCGTTGAGCTCAGTTCCCTTGTCAGTAAACTATATTCCACACAAATTAACCCCAACTCAATGTTTTTGTGTGTGTCATTTATCCATGCATCTACATTAAAATTTTCAAATTTATTCTTCCCTAAGTCACTTATAAATTGAAAGTAAAATGCAACTATCCATAGTTTTTACCAGTAAAGGTAAAAAGTAGAGATTTCCCCTCCAGAAATTTCTTTCTGCTTTGATTAAAAAGCACCTTTGCTTATTGAATGTGAAAATTGCAATGAAATTTTAACTTTCCACAAGCCATATTTGTATCTTTGAATAGAGCTCATGTAGTTTTTTTATAACATTATTTCCAACATTAAACAAAAAAAATGAGATGTCTCTGAAAAATCTGGAGGCCATGTTGAATTTCCTGGCCTTTACTGCTGCCAAGGGTCATGATGGTGTCTGTGCTCTATGCAGAAGCTGAAGGCTGTGTTTTGACCATAATCTATACTGCTGCAGGAGGCCATGGAGATGTCTGTGGGTCATGCTATTGCCAGAACCATGTGAAAGTCCCTGATCTGTGCTGCTGCTGACGGTAAAGGGCAAGGAAGTTAGTTTTTTTCAATTTTGTTTTTCTTTATTAAGAAATTTTTTATTCATTTTGCATACCAACCACAGATCTTCCTCTGCTCCCTCTTCCCATTACTGCCCTCACCCCCCAGGCTTCTCCCCCAACTCACCCTTTATTCCCTCCTCCAAAAAGGTAAGGCCTCCCATGGGGAGTCAGCAAAGCCTGGAACATTCAGTTGAGGTAGGTCCAAGCCCCTCCCCCTGCATCAAGGATGTGCAAGATGTCCCACCATAGGTAATGGGCTCCAAAAAAGCCAGCTCCTGCACCAGGGATAGATCCTGATCCTACTGCCAGAGAACCCTTAAACAGACCAAGCTGTACAACAGACTTGCTTATATAGAGGGGCTAGTCCAGTCTCATGCAGGCTCCAAAGCTGTTGGTCTAAATTTCATGAGTTCCCAGTAGCTGGGTTGGGTTGTCTCTGTAGGTTTCCCCACCATGATCTGGGTGCCCCTTGCTCATAGAATCCCTCTTCCCTCTCTTTGACTGGACTCCTGGAGCTCAGCCTGGAAAGCTTATTTTACAATGGTGACTGCTGAGTCACAGTTGAGAATTCAAGACATTCTGTGACGGCCTCTCACCACCACACCCAAAAGTAACAGTTTAGACAGGAAGCCATTGAGGAGAACTTCTACAAATTTGTTTTTGTTTTTGTTTTGTTATGTTTTGTTTTGTTTTGCGAGACAGGGTTTCTCTGTGTAGCTTTGCACCTTTCCTGGAATTTACTCTGTAGCCCAGGCTGGCCTTGAACTCACAGAGATTCACCTGGCTCTGCCTCCCGAGTGCTGGGATTAAAGGCGTGCTCCACCACCGCCCAGCTACTTCTACAAATTTTGATAGGGATCCTGAAGTGTATAGCTCTTCACAGCTGATGGTTTCTGGCATGGTTCGGGGTGGGGAAGGACTCAGTTTTCTTTCTTTTCTTTTTTTTTTGTTTTTTGTTTGTTTGTTTGTTTTTCGAGACAGGGTTTCTCTGTGTAGCTTTGCGCCTTTCCTGGAATTCACTTTGGAGACCAGGCTGGCCTCGAACTCACAGGGATCCTCCTGCCTCTGCCTCCTGAGTGCTGGAATTAAAGGCGTGCAGTTTTCTTTAAGGGGCTGGCCACTGGGAGTTTGACCATGCTCCAGTGAGTATATAAGCAACACAAATGGGACTTAGTATATTTTTTTCTGCTCTTCTTCTGTCTTGGGGTTGGGGGAGGTCACAGGGGTAGAGGGTGAACCTGGGAGGACTGGGAAATGAATGTGATTAGGGTACATTATGTGAAACTCCCAAATAATCAATAAAAATATTATATTGTAAAATAAAAAGAAAACTCTGTAAATATATGAATAGAGCCCAGGTGATTCTTGGGTGTACATATCTACTACATGATCCCTGGGTTAGGACAGGGAAGACCATGTGAACATAGTGTAGGAATTGAAGGTCATATGGGTGAGTGATGTTACAGCACATTCAGCATATAAATAGGTCTATATAGCTGAGGGGTGTCTAAATATATCTGTTCATATTCTGGAAGTCATCTGTGAAATATAAGTTCAAATAATTCAATAAATACAATATGTGCCAGATAACAGGAAATAACATTGAAATGTTTATGTATTAGTTGTGTGATGTTATAAAAAATAATTTATTGGTTAATACACAGTATTATAGGTTTCATTATAGCATTTTTATTTATAACTTTGTTGATCCTCCTTCACCCCCTTCCCTACCATCTCACTTTCCCTCCACACATTTTCTTCTTTTATGTCATGACACAACTCGCTCTGCTGTCTTGGTTTCCTTCAACACTTCCTAACCTATACACACTTCCCATCTAATACACATATATAAAAATCAAAACCAAAGATCAGCAAATAAAAGAGAATAATTAATATTTACTTTTCTCAGTCTGGGTTATAATTTCCACATCCACACATTTGCCTGCAATTCTCAGAATAGCATTTTTCTCTATGGCTAAAGAAAATTCCATTGTGTGTTTATTACCTTTTTATCACCCACTTACCCACAACATTGATACTAATAGGATATGAGAGGTATGAAAAACAACTGAGTGGTTCAAGTACTTCAGAGAATCATTGTTTTCTTTTGGTCCCACTGTCTATTCTGAAAAAGGTGTAGACATTTTGAAAGTCCAATGAAGCTCTTGACTGACAGTTGCTATGCACCTCTTTTGTCCTGCATTCCCTTGATATCCATTCACTCCTTAGGGAGAGGTCTGTTTTAGAGAATCAAGGTCCCTTAATCTTTTTCTTTTTTCTTTTTTTTGAGGTAAACAATTAATCCAGCATAAATCACTAAAATGCAAACCATGCTCCTAACCCAAGTACCAAAACAAAACAAAAGAAGAGAAAAACATGAGCAAAACCCTTTTTGTGCTCAGTGCCAGAGTCATTAATCTGTTCTTAACATCATCTGCTTCTACTCCTCTGCTCAGCCCAACTGAAGTACACATGCTCCAATCATTTGACTAATATCGGCTGCTGCAGAAAAATTCCACGAGTGCATTTCCATCTGTGGGTGCATATGCCTTCAGAGCTCTTTCTTCCAAGGCACAGAAGGTTAATGTATGCTGCTGGAAAAAAAAAATGCCTTAATTCCATTCATTTTTTTCTGAAGACAACCAGATTAACACTGTGTAGATCTTCGCCTTCAGGCATGAATATGCTTTAAGAAAAAAGTCTTAAGTTATGCATGATGCCTTGGGAAGGAAGTCTTCAGGGTGTTACCTAACTGCAACCTAGCTTGGAAAACTGTTTACTTTGAATGTTCTTGGATTTTTTCCAGTTTATTTACTGTACTGCAGTCTGTTTGCTCAGTCTTCAAGAGACAAAGGGAATAAATGGAAGGTTTTGAAAAGTCCACTGAATGATTTTATTCAAAACAATCCCCTTGGCTTTAAATTTCAATTGCTGACTGGTATTATAAACATGAAATTTAATTTTAGTCTCAAAGCAATCTGTTCAAAATAATGGTTGAATATAAAACAAGTACATGGCACTACTTTGAGATTTTATTTTTGAAAAGCATATTACTGTGGAAGTAAATATTTATACTAAAATTACTATAGCTGATTTTGTTTTAGCTTTTTAAACAAATTAAAGAAAGCACATGAAAATACTGATTGTTTATTCGTCTAAAATATTTAATTGTTCTCCAAAGTTGCAAACCTTATTAAGTAATTTCAACTGATGGCAAAGTAGTTATAAATATATGTAATTTTATGCTGCAATAAAATAGTATTTAAAAATAGTAAACCTATACATGGACTAAAGTGCAGACTCATTATAAAGAGGCTATACTTTTTATATTTCAATTACCTAAATATTTAAACTTAAATTAAGAAAAATTTAAGATTTTTATACTGCGAATAACATATTTCTCAAGGGTATTATGATTTCAATCAGTATTAGTATATTATCCAAGATCCACACACATTGATACATAATTTCAGAACCTCCAAGCATCCAAGATTACAAATAAGGAAATCAAAACAATGTTTTATTCATCAGTCCTTAGCATATTAATAATATGAGATTGTTTAAGCATAACTTGTTGTAAATAAATCTTTCAACTGCATTTGCAAAATTAGCAGAGTGGCTCATAATTAAGTGAGATAGATAACCTAGTAATATTTCTGTGAGAAATTTTAAGTCAATAAGGTACATTTTCCAAAGGCACAAGCTTATGGGATTAGACTACAATGAGTAACAAAGTGTTCATGACACGACATAAATAATGGATTCATTTGACACTTGAGGACAAAAGTAATACATACACTAAATGAACATAATAAAGTTTTCTAGAGATTAAGTGCTCTTTTGATTTAACAGCTATTGAAATTATTGAAATCACTGATAGATATTAATGTATACATTTCAAGTTATTTTAGAAATACATTATTTGAAATAAGAGGATCTCTAGGAAGAATGTTGGTTTACATTGTTAATAATTTATATTTCTAGCAACAAAATCCCATTAGAATGGAATGTTTTTATTTTGTATATTTGTACACACATCATAATTTTAGATGCAATTATAATAGAGTTCTAACTCAATGCTCATTTATTTCTATTACTACAACATATTTTATAAATAAGTAATAAGTATTTTTAATGTTTATGAACTCTTTTTTTTTTGTTTTTTTCGAGACAGGGTTTCTCTGTGTAGCTTTGCGCCTTTCCTGGATCTCACTTTGTAGTAGGTGCTCTATATAACTTAATAATATGCAAATCTACAGAAAATTTGTCAAATTAAGTCAAAATTTCACCTCTCCTAAAATTAGATCTTAGGGCCAGGGAGATGACTTAGTGGTTAAAAGCACTGGCTGCTCTCCCAGAGGACCTAGGTTCAATTCCCAGCATCCACATGGCAGCCCACAACTGTATGAGACTCCAGTTCCAGGGGATCTGACACCCTCACCCAGACATATATGCAGGCAAAACATCAATGCACAAAATATAAAAATAAATAAATAAATAAAATAGTCATCAACAAGACAGAATATAGGTATATATTTATCACTTTTTATAATAGTTTCACTCACTGAGCTCGTAAAATGAAAGTTGGACCGATCAGCTCTCAACAGGTAAAGTTGCTTATCTTTGGTGGTCAGAGTTTGAACCCAGAACTCATGCATGGCATGAGATTTTCTCCCCCGCTCATGAGATGCACACTTACATGCACAAACAACACACACATATACACATCCTAATAAATAATTAAAAAATATTTCAAACTAATCATTTATTATCTTGGATTATTTGTTTTAAGAGCCATTTTAGATGAGTTGGGAAAGTTGTCTTGTATCTATTCTATTTTTAATCTCAGCTGTGCAGGTGAATTAACTTTATTACATAATATATTCATTGGCATATTTCTTCATATGTACAACTTAAAAAAACAAAGAAATCAAAAGATATACAAGGACTGGAAATGTATGTCAGAACAATCAAGTTGATTGACCAGCTCTGGCTTCAAGTTTTACTCTTTCCACTTCAGTTTAATTCAACTTGTAACTTCAAAGCAGACACTATTAATTCCCTGCTCACATACCCTTAGTGATTTGAATTGACATTTTAATAATCAGCCTCATAAAAAAGAGATGACTGTGTTGTTTTTCCTAGATTAATTCTTATTAGTCTATAGAAAAAAGGAAGTGAATGTCTTTATAGTCTTATATGTTTAGTCTAGTAGCTCTATCAGATTAAAGTTGTAAATATTTTTGTTGCTATCCTTCCAAAATTTGATGATTAGTTAATGGGGTGCTTATAAAGAGGTGTGCCTACTCATCTTGATCCTTTAAGATGATCACATCCAGCTCTAAATTTATATTGGTGACCAATAAATTTGGTATTTATAGAATGACTATGAAAATAGAATAAGCAGAAACAATAAGGCATGTCACATAGAATGACATGGTATGTTAACTGATAAATGTTAAAGGTCTGCCTGGAACAGTAAACTGTCCACCAGAAATCCATAAATTTGGGTTCTGTTCATAATTCTGACACTGAGATTTAGTGTCAACACTATGAGCTAAACAATGGAGTGTTAACTTGTTAATATATAAAACAAGGCTACATGTTGGTCAAATGCAACATAAGAGATCTGTTTTTAAGGCTCTAGCTTATTTATGAAAGTTGAATGTTTTTAACTCAAGTTTCTTGAAGTTGTCCTAAATTTTTCAAGCATAAGTTTTGAATTTATGAATGGATAGGGAAATATTTCCCTTTCCTGCTTGTTATACTGCCCCCACTCTGAGAAACATATAGAAAAATACTCATGCTGATTGAAGTGATCTGTATAGGAGGACTTATTATCACATTATATGTGATTGTCTGCATGGTTCTATTCAAAACAATAACTACATAGGAAGGCCGAAATGGATAAAAAAGAATTAGGATGGGTGATCACATCCTATCTTTAATAGGAGCTTCTTTAAGATGCAGTCATAGAAGCAGACACAAAAAGAACTAAAGAGTGAAATGTACTATGAGCTAATACTATTGACATAATTGTAAGTAAACAGATATGGTTAGAAAAATGAATTCCTAACTAATAAGACATATAGCATTTAGTCTATATTATGTTAATTTTTATCCATTTATCAAATGTCATTATTTTCTCTAACCATGCAGAGTACCCTCTAGTTCAGCACACTATTATGATTTCTTGATCATTCAATAAATCCACTTTCTGAATAGAAATTTGCATACATTCATAATTATAGTATTTTCTCTATTTGAAAATCACACATCATCAATTTTTGAAACAACATTTTTCTTAGGAAGATATTTAGAAATATTTGCAAAATAGAATGAGCTAAAACTAAGTCCTCACAGTTATAGTGGCTCCTTTTGAAATCAATACTCTATGTGATGGTTTAGAACTCTGATTTAGCCCTGGTAATATACCACTGAACAAGAAACATCAACAAACCTTACCCTCTGGAACTCATGTTCTACTAGAGGCAGTCTAGTGAATTAACTGTGAACATAAAAATGTTATAAAAATTCATGGAGAAATCCAGAGTGCTAGGGAAATACATCATCTTTAGGACAAGGTAGAGTTCTAGGATGAAAGCATGATATATAGGAAAAATCTAAATATGAAGCTGACACTTAAGAGAATAATAGAAGGAACAGGGAGCTTGCATCACTGGGAACTGCTGATGTACAAAGACAGTCTCTATATGATGACCACACACTGGCTCCATGCCATGCAGCCACTTTGAATGCTTGGAACAGAACTGAAGAAATCAGAAAGAAAACTGAGTCATTTACTAAAGTTATACAGGGCCCAAAAGAAACCTTCACTGATTTTCTTTTACAAAGATTTGATTTCAGCTATAAATATAATAATACCAAATTCAGAAGCTAGACAAATAATAATTGAATATTTGGCTTTTGAAAATGCTAATTCACAATGCAAAAGGGCAAGTAGGCCTTTAAAGGAAAGATCATCACCCATAGAGGAGTGGATCTAAGGTATATAGCACCATAATGATGCTTGGATAGAAGAGTTGATTTCCAGAGACTTGAAGAAAAATCAAAACATTAGATATTTTAATTGTGGCAAACAGGTCACCTAAAAAGGGATTGTAGACAGGGCATTGCTAGAAACATTTTTTTTTCTAGTAATAATCCAAACAGAAGGCCCCTCCCTTCTGGAGTATGCAGAAGGTGTAGCAAAGTCTTATTTTGTACCAATGAATGCAGATCAACAAGAGACTGATAAGTAACCCTTTGCCATTGGGAAATGCCCTCCTGTCAAATTTGGTTCAGTCATTCCCTGTCACCATGGGGGAAACTCCTTCCCAGAGTAATTAAAGGATCTAATGCCTATTGTAAATATATATATTGCTCTGGATGATAGAACAGCTTTAGAAGATGAAACAAAAATTTCAGGAGAAAACATAAAGCAAATATTTTGGCAGACTTCTATAAACAATCAAACACCAAAGATAAAGGTATGAATAAAATTCATTGCAATTGAAGGTCGTGTAGATGCAGGGGCATATGTAAGAATAATTGCCCCAGAATCTTGGCATCCAAATTGGACTCTTCAGGAGGTAAATTTTTAGCTTTTAGGGGTTGGAATTTTATCTTGGGTCAAATGTATAGGAGCAAAATGACATAGAGGAAAGTCAAAGTCATATGTGACTAATATAGCAATGACTTTATGGGGACCTGATTGTTACAGCAATGGAATACCCAGATTAACATTCCTCCAATCTCAGAAACAACACAATGAAAAGAGTAATTAGGCCTTTAAAGGCAAGATCAGCACCCATAGAGGAATGGATCTGAGGTATACTCAATACTGAATCTCATAGCATGGTAATATTTGGATAGGAGAGGTGATTTCCAGAGGCTTAAAGAAAAATCAAAACATCAGGTGCGTTAATTGTACCAAACAAGATCATGTAAAAAGGGATTGTAGACAGGGCATTCCTAGAAACAATGTTTTTTTTTTTTGTTTGTTTGTTTGTTTTTTTCCCTAGGAATAATCCAAACAGAAGGCCCCTCCCTTCTGGAGTATGCAGAAGGTGTGGCAAAGGCTGACATTGGACCAAAGAATACAAATCAACAAGGGACGGACAGGGTAACATTTTGCCCTTGGGAAATGCCTTGCGGGGGGGCTCTTGCAGGGCCCCAAGTCAAAACTTGATTCAGTTATTTCCTGTCACTGTTATAATTTAAAAATGACAGGAAGGAATCATACCATACAACAAGGCCCACATGGAAGGTTTATTTAGGGGAGGGGAGAGAAGGGGCAGAGAAGGGGGCAGAGACCAGTCCCAGGAGATGAGAGCAGAAGAAGAGAAAGAGACAGAGAAAAGAGGTGGGCAAGGCCTGCCTTTTATAAGGAAACATAGGGAATGTGCACAGAGAGTGCTCTTAGTGGCTGTAGCTGAGAATGTATCCTGTCAGGACCCTAAGGGCAGGCCAGTACAGACACCTCAATGCTAATATTCCTCCCTTTTGTTTATTGTAAAAAAGTGGGGAGTTAGAAAGGGGTAGAGGGTGAGGCAGGGATGAGGGTGCCATGTTCTCAAGACTGCTTCCTGTTGACAGGGTGTTAATCATAGGGGGTATTAATCATCTTTCAGGGACCTGAGAAAACTAGGGTGCTGGCCATGTTCTGGGGTAGCTGGCTGTTTCACTTTGCTGTCCAGGTTCTGTGGAACTGTCCGGCACCACTTGGAACTTGCAAGATGTTGTTCATGGTAGATCCAAATCCACTCTCTGGAGCTCACAAGAAATCATGATGAGGTTACCAGCTAAGATAGAAGAGAGTCACATGGTTGCTGTTTAAAACACGATTTCTTTTTTATTATTTTTATTAGGAATTTTTTTCTCATTTTACATACCATCCACACATCTCCCTCTCAACCCTCTCCCTGGTTCCCCACAGCCATCCCTCCCTAGTCCACCCTTATCCCCTTCTCCAAAAAAGTAAAGCCTCTCATGGGGAGTCACCAAAGCCTGGTACATTCAGTTGAGGCAAGTCCAAGACCCTCCTCCTGCATCAAGGCTGTGCAAGGTGTCCCATCATAGGAAATGGGATCCAATGCACCAGGGATAGATACTAATCCCACTGGCAGGGGCCCCTTAAACAGACCAAGATATACAACTGTCTTGCTTATGCAGAGGACCTAGTCAAGTCCCATGCAGGCTCCACAGCTGTTGGTCTAAATTTCATGAGTTCCCACTAGCTTGGTTTGGTTGAAACTGTAAGTTTCCCCATCATGATCTGGATGCCCCTTGCTCATAGAATCTCTCTTGCTTCTCTTTGACTGGAATTCTGGAGCTTGGCATGGTGCTTGACTGTGGATCTCTGCATCTGTAAAACCTGATTTCTAAACAATAGTTACATATGCATAGAGTTGAATCCAAGTTACATACACATACAGGCAGAATTAAACCCAGCTCATATTTACACATATAGGGTTAAATCCAAGTCACACACACACACACACACACACACACACACACACACACACACATATTAAACAAGTTGAATACATTAAAAGAAAGGGAAAACTTGTGTGTGCTGATCCAGATGAAGCTGGCTTCTCCATCTCTCACCAAGAATGTTGCAGCAAACAGACAGGACATTTAGAGAGGGAGAGAGAGAGAGAGAGTAGACAGACACAAGCAGGTATTGGAGCAAAGAAAAAGAAAGAAAGTGGAGAATTATTTCTTGGTTCCCTGACTGTCTGGTCCAAAGGATACTGAGGCCAGTCTCACAACTAGGGGAATGGTCAGAGGTGGGTAGCCACATCAAAGACCCAATTCTTAGTACTGAATGAAAGGCAAAACTGTTGTTGAATCAGAAAGCAGATTTGTTGCATGTGAAAGAGAGTGAGTCAGAAAGCAGATGATTTATTGCAGTTGGGAAAGAGCAGACCCGTTGTGGGTGGAGCAGGCAGATAAGGTCCTAACATGAAGTGGGTACCTTTGGCAGGCCCTGCCAAGGTATGCCATTAAGCAAACATGCCACACACAACAGAGTTAGTGCAAGAGATTTATTGGGAGAGTGGATAAGTGAAAGATTAAAAGGCTGCATCACAGTGGGGACTTGAGAGAGGCAGGCAGACAAGAGGAAGAGAAGCAAGAGAGAAGAGAAGAGGCAAGAGAGGGAATTAGATGCAAGGGAGGAGTAAGAGGCAAGAGATGAGGCAAAGAGCAGGAGCTCAGCCTGGTGGGCACTTTTAAAGGGTGCACATGCCATGGAAAAGGACCCGGAGACAGGTGATAATGTAACTGCTTTTGCAGAGGCTGGGCAGGGAAAATGCAGCTTAACAGGGAGGTACAGCAGCAGACTTCATAGCTAGCAGGAGCCGAGTAGAGCAGGAAGAAAGAACAGAGGGAAACGCTTGGGAAAAGCTTGAAAACAGGGTAACCCCTTCCTTCTATTGAATCACTGGCAGAAGTTGCAAAGGTCCCCTGAAATATTGGGATATGGGGTGCCAGTAAGAGGCCATTTGAATTGATATCTAAGGGGTACTGGAGCAAAGGTGGATAAGTTTAACACTTAAGTCGGGTTGTAGGTGTGGTGGTAGGTGCATTTTCCATGAGTGAGGTAGAGAAATAAGCTCCAAGGACTGGAATCTCTAGCATCCCAGATATTCAGCAAAGACTGATGAGGCACAGGTTGCTCAGTGGATCATCATCCAATAAAGCAGGGGCTGATGGGCTAAGAGCCCAAGTAAGACACAGTCGCCTAGTACCAGGACTTCGAGAAAAGCCAGAAGGTGAGAACTGTGCTCAGGAAATGAAGTCTCACTCCTGGGAAATGGCCAGAAGTGTAAAAGTGGGGGCGGGGGGAAGGGGCTTACTAATTGTCAGTGTTGGATGGAGAGTCCCAGAGATTCATTAGGTCGAAAAGTAGGGCTGTTTCAGGAAGACTAGGATCCAGGGTCCCGGCACATCTCAGACTGGCAGGAGAGCCTATAGACGAATTTCTAAATGGTCTTATTAAATAAACAAAACACAGAGCCAGAAATTTGGGTTAAAGCCTTAGAGAGAATCAGGGAAATATGGAAAGCCACGAGATAACCTCACCTCACCAACTCCAAAGCTTTCAAAAGTGAGATTTCCTGTCTACTCAGGCTTATATGCCTTGCTTTTCCTCTCATTGGCTCTTAGCCCAGCTACCCCACTTCCTTTTCCTACATAGCTCTGTCACTGTCTGTCTGTACAGACCTTCAAGTCTCTATGGTTGGTACTGGAATTAAAGGCAGGTGTCACCACACTTGGCTCTGAACACACAGAGATCCAGCCTACTAAGGGATTAAGGGCGTGTGCTGCTTGACTTCTTTGTTTACTTAAAATGGCTGGCCTTTTCCCCCTGATCTCCAGGCAAGCTTTATTTATTAACGCACAAATAAAATATCACCATATTTTAGCACAAATAAAATATCACCACAAGAGCCTATCTGAGTCTGGACACCAAATGTAATAATTTAAAAATGGTGGGAAGTGCCATGCATTAGGGATAGATCTTGATCACACTGCCAGAGGCCCCTTAAAAAGACTGAGCTACACCATGTTTTACATTGCTATGGATTTTAGTTTATTGATACAAATTTAAAGTTAATTCTATTATACTATATGTATTATTTCTACTCTTGTTTAAGGTATTATGTTTGTGTAGCTCATTTGAAATTGTAATATATAATTAAGAAATGTAGATTATTAGTCATCTAGGATAATCAAACTTATAGTCATACTAGTTAAGTTTTATAGTTATACATAGATATATTTCAATTAGGTAGGTAATCTTCAAACACTTCAAAGACCTACAGAATATGGCATTTAAAATGTTTTAAAAACTTAGAATTTCCTGGACAATGAGACACATCTGCTCCTGACAGCACCAATTTATTTCAAAGAGGAAGATGGACATTGAAGACACTCCATATGGAGTTTATCTTCTTGGCAAAAAGAGCCATTTGGGCAAGAAACTGTTCTTGCATGAACTGCTTGACAAAATGTTGTCTCAACTGGACATAGAGGACCCATAGGAAGGTGACCACTAAACTTTGCAAGGCAAGATCGTCCTTCAAGTTCCTGCTTTTCAGAGGAGACTGTCAGATATTCTATAGGACACAGAGAGAAGTGACTGAGAGACTCTAGGCTTATAGGCTGAAGATGGATGTCCCAACATTACAGAAGAACTTTGAGTAACTGTACAGGTAGCCAGTTGTCTCTGTCATTCTAGATTTTTGGAAGTTGCTTACAATGCTTTTCCTATTTACTTAGGTAATATTATATCCTTCTGAGTTCTTTGATGTAGATGAAGACTAAATAGTTATACTTTTCCTTGGTTATGATAAAAGATAAATTAGATATGAAACTTAGGCTCATAAATATAGGATAGATAGAATATTTTCTTTAATTTTGCCAAATACAAATAGACTAGATGTTGTTCTGTATGCTGTGAAAATGTATCACTCTGATTGGTTGATAAATAAAATGCTGATTGGCCAGTAGCCAGGCAGGAAGTATAGCAGGGTGAGCAGACGAGGAGAATTCTGGGAAGAGGAAAGGTTGAGTCAAGAGTCACCAGCCAGACACAGAGGAAGCAAGATGATAAGGTAGAACTGAGAAAAAGTACCAAGTCACATGGCTAAACATAAATAAAAATTATATATTAATTTAAGTGTAAGAGCTAGCCAGTAATAAGCCTGAGCTAATGGCCAAACAGTTATAAATAATATAAGCCTTTGTGTGTTTACTTGGGGGATGCGAGTGAGAGAGATTTGTCCTTACTGCTGGCTGGGCAGGACACAGGAAAATTTCCGACTACAAGAACTGGCTAACAAGCACTTTAAAAATCATTGAATATTCTCAGTCATGAAGGGAATGTACTTTATAATTTATTTTTGAGATTGTTCCTCATTCCACTCAGAATGGCCACCATCAGGAGTACAGAGGGCAACAGATGCTGGCATGTGTGAGGGAGAGGAAAACCATTGAACATTGTTAGTGGCAGTATAAATTACTCAAGCCACTCTGGAAAACAGTTTGACAGTTTCTCAAAAGACTACCAATAGAACCACCCACATATGTCACTCCTAGGCATATACACAGAGAACTCAACAACCCACTACAGAGATACTTGCACACTCACTCACCTTCAATGCAGCTTTATTCACAATGGCAAATAAGTGGAATTTGTGTAAATTTCAATCAACTTCTGAGTCAAAAAATGAAAATGTGTTACATGCACACAATGGAATTTTATTCAGTCATAATGGAAAATTATGAAATCCACAGAAAAATTTTAGAGTTGAAAAAATATACTGAATAAGCTCACCTAGGTCGAGAATACCAAATACTGAATGTTTTCCTTCTGATCTGGACCAGAGCTTCAAATGCTTAGATATTTTTTGTTTGTTTGTTGTTTGTTTGTTTAACTTAGAATGTTTGTAGAGACCCAGGTGTGACAAAAAGACCCTGAAAGTGAAGAAGTGTTTAGTGTGGGGGGCAGAGTAGGACATTTGTGCTTTGAAAATACATGGAGGAAAATGGGGCTAGTGAGGATTAAACAGGGATAGACTGGAGGTTCAGATGGGGTGCAGGAGATTGGTTAACTAAAGCTAAGTATGAAAAGTCACTCAACATTTCATAAACTGATTAAAGAAAACAGAAATGAAACTGTAAAGAAAATATTTGAATTTTGGTTATCAAAGGCCCAAAATCGCTGATGTGAAAAAAAAATGCTATTTTTAAAGGAAAGTTTAATTCTCATAAATTTTCAGTCCTCAGGGACATGGCCTTTTTCTTTGTCAAAGTGGTGCTTATTCCAACAGAAAACTAGTAACAGCTCTTCTCTAAAGTTTTTACTTAAATTTCAAATGTCCTCCATTCTTCTTTAAAAATTCATGTGCATGAAAGTATGCATAGATGCATACACAAACACACTCACACACTCTCTCTCACACATACACATAGACATCTACCTACTGTTTGTGTAATGATATTATAATATCCCTTGCTTAAAGCAATTTATTTAATATCTTGTTTAGTGTTCAAAATTAAATTGGAATTAGTTATTTTCTTAAAATATTAGACATTTTGTTATTAAATAAATATGATCTGTATGTTCTTTCAGCAGAATATTTTGACATATTATATTTAGTTTAAATGCAGTCTCAGTCCATAATTAATATCTTATAAAAATACATGTTTGTATAAAAAGAGTTTATAACAACATACAAGCCAAGTTTGTATCAGTTTCCTAAACTAGGCTATAAAAGGTATGATAGGAGCTAGGACTCTAAGTTAAGTGGTAGAGGACTTGGTAGTGCAAGTCCCTGGATTCGATTTGGAAACTATGAACAAATAGAAAACAAGGTATACACACAAAAGAAATGTAATAGAGTGAATAAAGTATGCAATGAATTACTGTAATATATAATGGCTTGCTACAAATTGAGTCTCTTAAGAAGCAGGGTATGATGACATAGGCCTGCTCTCCCAGGGTGTAAAAGGCAGTGATGAGGGATCCCTATAGCTTGCTCTTAGACCAACCCAACTGAACAGTTAGCTCAGGGTTCAGTTAGAAATCCTGTATCAAAACATCAATTGGAGAACAATTGAAGAAGATAACCAGTGTTGATTCTTGGCCTCCACAGGCATATATACTTGGACACACACACACACACACACACACACACACACACACACACACACACACACAAACAAACACCAAAAGGAAAGAAAGAATGAAAAGAAATAATTTGTGAGTGAACTAAGAATGCTATGTTCATAACTCAGAGTCAGGCTAAGACAAAAACATTAACAAAATATTTATTTGGAGAGAAAGTTAAATTACAGCCCCTCCAACACACATACACTGTAATAAGCCTTTCTTCCATAACTGGGGTTGCTGGGAGCCCCAAATGCTAAGTTAGCAAGAGTTTCTCATTGTGGTCAGATCTACAGATGGAGATGATACTCAAGATAAGGTTGGTCCTTTTTGTTGAATGATAACCTGTGGAATTCACTTCTCCACCAACTGCCCTATTAGATTCAGAAGCCACCTGCATGGCCCTATACTATCCCAAAGCTCAGCAGATTTGAGTTGATGTCTAGAGACTTGGTGCTCTCAGTGCCCTGTCCACAGAGTTGCTGTACTTACATTCTGTGCCCACAGTTTACAGATTTACAAAGACTCTAGTTTTATCTAACTTTGCCCAACTAATGGTCTCTAACAGCAGTGTCACAGTACCAGAGAGTCACGTGTTGAATGGAATTTGAAGAATTTACACCCAGAAAAGCTGTCCATCCTTCTCAAGGATTCTCAGGAATGACTAGTTTGATTTGGTGTCACAGGCACTAAGTGGTTCATCATATTTGGTTTTGCTGCATAGTTTTAAGAGGAAAAGAATAGGTACATGGCACACATTGAATCACTGCAGTGGTTCTCAACCTTCTTAACATTACAACCCTTTAAGACAGCTCCTCATGTTGTGATGACCCCCAACCATAAAATTATTTCATTGCTTCTTCATAACGGAACATTTTTCTACTGTTATGAATTGTAAGGTAAATATCTGATAAGTAGGATGTCTGATGAGCAACTCCTGTGGGAGTTGCAACCCACATGTTGAGAACCACTGCCATAGTGCTTTTCCACAACACACTGCTTATTTCAGGAGATGCTATATTTTTATTCCTTTTACTATTCTAATTTAATTTCCTTGTGTTATTTTTTCTAATTTCACATTTTTCTCTATCTCATCATCATCAGGAATGAACCCATTTGGGAAAGTCCTCCTTTGATATGTACATAGATTTGAAATAAAATGAGTAAGTTGATTCTGAAGATCTTAACTTGCTTCCCCAAGGTCTTCTTTCTTAATAGCCTTTTTTTTTAAACATAATTTCTCTATTGATGCTTTGGGAATTTCACATCATGCACCCTAATTCCATTTACTTCCCAGTCCTCCCATATCCTCCCTTCACTCCTGAAACACTACCCACATAAGAAAATTTTAAAAAATTCAAACCCAAACAAAACAAAGCAAGCAAGCAAACAAACAAAATCTAAAAACAAACAAACAAAAAAGAAATCCTCTGCATCTCTCCTTCTTTCCTGTCCCTCCAACACATTTTCACTCATCCTGCTGGCATCAGGAGTGGAAGGTCACATAGTATAACCTTTGGTCCAGTCAGCTTTACTAGCAAATGTTCACTGCAGTGGGTCATTGCTCTAGTTCAAGTCTCTGGTTTCTGATACACCATCATCACTAGAGCCTCACTGGAACTCCTCTGCAACATCCCAAGGCTGGCCTGAGTCATGGAGATTCTGCTAGTGTTGTTCTGCAGGACCAGTCCCTTCACAAGCTCTAGCAGGTCCTAGGTGTGGTAGATGATAGAGAGGGCCAACACAAGGCTCAGCTGTGGGCCTGCACTATAACTGAGCTGGTTATTCTAGGCCACGGTGTCCACCCACCTTAGGTCAGGGGGTAGAGCCAGCCCTCCTATTCCCATGCCATGTGGTGAGGGACCATCTCTCCCAAGAGGAGGGGTTGGAGCCAGCTCTCTTTCTGCAGTGTCTGGTGAGAGGCAGGGTCACCATTCTCTGGGCCAGCAAAGGGTAAGGCTGGTTCAGGATGGACCTCCAATTTTATCATATGTGGTCCCTACGGCCACTGAGATGACATGGACCACAGACATCAGCACAGACCCCAGCTGCAGAACAACCACAGACCCAGACATGGGCCTCAGCAGCAGCTTGGGTAGGGACAACATCCTGGCTGCTGGCCATTCATATTGGGATGACTCTGATGGTGGCATGGCCCCCAGACACCACCAAGGCCTCAGGTTGCCAATTCAACCCTGGGCTTCTGTGCAACCTTTGGTGGCAATATGGGATTTGGACTTTGGCACAGACTGCAGACATGGTAGGATCACGGACCTAGGCATGGTCCTCGGCAGCAGCCAGGTCTGAATGTCACCATTGCCCCAGGTAGCAATGCACGGTGCTTAAATCAGCAAGGCCACAGTGGCCATATGACTCTCAGACACCAACATGGCCCCAGACCTCAGGCATCCGAATGGACTTCAGTGGTAACAGAGGCCTCAGACTAATGTCTGAGACCCTGGCTACAATAGGGTCATGGACCTAGACATGGCCCTCAGCTGCAGCTCTGGCCTGGATGTCATTATGACATTGGACAGCATCGAAAGCCACTCAGATCTGTATGGCCCTGGTTGCATCATGGCCCTTGGAAACCAACATGGACTCAGTGGCTGATCTGACCCTGCAGATCCACATAGCAATTGGTGGCAATATGAGCCACGTATGTCCACCCAGACCCTGGCTGTCATAGAGCCACAGACCCAGACATAGCTTTTGATAGCAACTTGTGCCCAAATGGGTAGCAGCCCAGGCCACCCAGATCTGTATAGCCCCAGCCACATAATGGCCACCAGACTTCAACAAGGTCACAACAGCGGGCTTCCATGTGGACCCTAGTGTTCAGCTGGGCCACAGACTTCATTTTGGACCCCAGCTGTAGCTGAACCATGGATCCAGACATGGCCGTTAGGCAGCTACTTGGCCCAGTCGACACCCTGGCTCCAAGTGGAACTGCATGGCCCAAGCTATAGCATGGCCACTAGATACAAACAAGGCTACAGGTTGCAGCCCAGACTCCCAGCTTTCATGGGGCCTTGAGTGGCAACATGGGCCACAGACTTCAACACAGACTCTGGCTGTGGTAGGACCATGGAGCCAGACATGGTCCTCGGCAGCAACCCGGGTCTGGATGTCACCATGGTGCCAAGTAGTGGCAAAGGTCACCCAGATTGGCACAGCCCCAGTGGCAGTGTGGCCTCTGGATACCAACACCATCCCAGGTGGAAGCCCAGTCCCCTGGAATCAACATAGTCCTCAACTGCAACAGGAACCACAGACTCTGGCTGCAGTATGGCCACTGATCCAGACATGGCCCCTCCCTGCAAGCCCTTGCCAGGACGTTACCATGGCACCAGGGAGTAGCATGTGCCACTTATACCTATATGGCCCCGGTTGCATCATGACCCTTAGGCACCAACATGATCCTTGGTGACTGATCAGACCCTGTGCAACCACACGGCTTTTGCTTGCATCAGAAGCCACAGATGTTGACTCAGACCATGGTTGCTATAAGGCAACAGACCCAGACATGGCCTTTGACAGCAGCCTGGCCCTGGGTAACACCAATGCTCTAGGTGGCAACACATATAATCCAGACCAGCATGGTTCTGGTGGTGGCACAGCCCTTGGACCACAACAAGGTCACATGTTGTGGCCCAGATCCCAGGATTCCATGAGGCCTTTGGTGGCAATATGGGCTATGGACGTTATCACAGACCCTAGCTGCTGTAGGGCCATGCACTCAGACATGGTCCCTGGAAGCAGCTCAGGCCTGGATGACACCATGGCCTCAGGTGGCAGCACAGACCAACCAGATCAGTATGGCTCCAGTGTCAGCCCCTGGCCACGTACATAGCCACAAGTGGTATCCCAGACACTGGACATCCTTGAGGCCTTTGGTGGCAACTTGGGCCACAGACATCCACATGGGCCCTGGCTATGGTAGGACCAAGAATCCATACTTGGCCCTTGGTACCAGCCAGGCTGGGCCATTACCATGGCCCTAGGTGGCAAACAGACCTCCCACATCAGCCTGTTCCTCACCAACTTCATCAAGGCTCCAGGCAGCCTATAGGCCTCCACCATCAGCCTACTCCTTACTGGCTTCATTTCTTCCTTTCTGCCTCTTTCCATACCACATGAACCATTCTGCTTCCCGTTCTCTTCCATTTCTCCACCACATATTTACTCATCAAGATGGGACCCACCTTCCTGGTGCTGCAAGGGGCCTTGAGGGCCCCAGTTGGCTATCCCCAACCTGAACTGAACTGTTGTATAGCATGGGGTATGTGTGGATTTCTTCCCATTAGCCAGTGCCTTTTGTAATCTGAGTGAACTAATAGTTATCAATAAATAGGAACTCATGGGCATGTAGGTATGTAGTAGTGACCTCAGCTGTGTCAATAATACAAATATCAGAGATAATCTCAGATTTTTTTCCTACTATGATTTTTATTATAAAACAATGTGTTTTAATTTCAGGAATGGTATCATAAAATTTCTATTCTTATGTTGTATAAACCACATTGATGTAGCTGATTATATGTAGAGCCTAAAGTTTGAGATTGACTGTCACTTAACGTGGAAATCTTTTCCAAATATTCCCCAGCTCTTATAATTACATTCAGTGAGATTGTTTTTTTCTGAAAGTATTTTGTAAATAAATTAAATGCATCACATTTCCTTCTAATCTATGAATGAAAACTCTTCTAGTGCAAAATATATACAAATTGAGAGTAAATGAACACATTTACAGAAATAAATATAGAGCTCAGCGTAGTAATCAACCCAGAGAATATTCTTTGGAATAAGTTTGTTTTGTTTCTGTGTGATTGTCATACTGTATATGCCACCAAATATTTAATTTTTACACAGCATCAACAAGATAAACAGAAACTGTGGTACTAAGTACAAACTAAAAGGTTTATCTTAATACATTGGTTTAATCAAAGTTAGAGTTGATTTGATAAGTTATGAAGGCATCCTTCACAATCTGTAGGGCAGGCTACCACGGAAGGAAGACGAGAACTTTCAGATTCAAGTTATATCTCATTCCACGCATGGAATTTCTTCCTCCAGGAAACTTTAGCACCATGGTCATGACTTAATTACATAAGATCCATCCAGACCATATTGGATAATATGTTTTACTTGAAGTCATCTGATTAGAAATGCTAATCACATTTGCAGATCATTTCCACAGAAGCATCTAGATCAGCCTTGCACAGAATTTTAGAAACCCTTGTCAAGCCAACTGGACTCATACATTTTGGCACTGAAGTACAACATTTGGGACTGGGGAGACACCTCAGTGTTGGAAGCACTAGCCATGGAAGCATTAGGACAGGAGTTCTGGTGTCCAGAACTCATGTTAGGCTGGGTGGTCACAGCAGGACTCAAAAAGTAATGAAAGAAGATCCCTAGAGCAAGCTGACCACCCAGATGCAGGCCTCGGCTTTTACCGCAAGTAGAAAACAATAATAGGGAGTGTAGGTTCTGAGAAGAGAAAGCATTGAGTTGAATTTTTATTTTTATTTTTTTGCTCCTTGTTAATCATATTGTCTCAAATCAAGTGATTGATTTCTCTATTTTATTGGGAAGTGGCTTGGATTAAGGACACAGATAAGCTTTAAGTGACTGATAGCTGTTAACATATTCCTAAGGACTATTAACTAGAAAATTAAACATAAGACAAACTTGTAAAATTCACTCTTGGATGTACATTTCAATCTCTCTGTCACTGTCCTAGACATACATTCTAAGTTTAAAATTCCAGCAATCCTGATTTGATTTTACTGTTCTCATAATCCATGGGTCTCTTACTCTAAAAATGTCTTCAAAGTTACTCCCAATTTTCATTCAATTGCTAGGCCTTTACTCCAGAGCCTAATCGCTTTCTTTGAGTTACAAGAAATATCCCATAATTAATCTTCCTTTAGAAAACTACATTTCACAAGTCCATAATTTTCTTATTTAAATTTAATCATTCTTCAATTAATGACAGAATGAAGCCAATGCCCTTCTGTGTTTTATGAATCACCCTGTAATTTGCTGTGACTGAACTTCCCGTTGTTGCTTAATATGCTCTACATTTCAAGTCTGTTAAGCCAGACTCATTCCTAGTACTATTGTCCACATGGCATAATCAATATGGAGATAATTATAACATTATTTGAAGATGAGATAAAAGTCTTTTAACATAAAAAATGCACAAACATTAACTCAACTGCAATGGATTTTAAATTGTGTGTGCAATATATGATATGCTCTTTTTGACATTTGCAAAATGCTAACACTTGCCTTAAGAAATCACTATTGCCTCATCTGCCATATGGTGGCATGGATGGGAGAGAGATACTCTCCTACCCCTTGCTGCCTGTGGTGGATGGGAGAGCTGGCCCTGCAGTCATAAGAGCAGGGGAGCTGTTCCTGCCTCTTACCAGCTGCAGCGTTCAAGAAAGTGGCCTCTGCACCTCACCTGGGCAACACAGTAGAGCTGGCCCTGATGGTGTAAGTTTGGGAAAGTTTACCCTGAGGGTGTGAAAGAAGGAGAACTGGCTCCACCCCTTGCTCATTGTGGCAATGGGTCAACTAACCAGGGCAACACTGGAGAGCTCACCCTGGTGGTGAGGACAAGAGAGAGCTGGCAGACCGACCAGCCCTACAGCTACCCAGGCCCAGAACCAGGGTTATGAGTTGACTCTGACAACCACTCCATCCATGATCTGCTGGAGCATATTAAGGGTCCAGTCCTAGAAACCCAAAACTGCAGGATCTCGACCACACAGGGCAACAACAGGATATACAAGAGGAGTCCCAGTGAGGTCCCAGCATTGATAGTGCAGAAGAAAACGGAGGCCTCAAACCAGACCAATGACTCTTTGCAAGGAACACTTGCAAGTAAAAATATATAGGAAAAAGGGGTTTACTTTGTGACTCACTGTGTCGCACTACAGCTTCCATGATGGCGTTTTTCACTTTTTTCTTTTTTTATCTTAAATTTTATTTTATTGGGGGAGGAGTGTTTGCAAGGGCAGAGGGCAGATATGAAGGAACAGGGAAATGAATGGGATTAAGATGCGTGAAGTGAAAAACACAAAGAATAAATATAAAGAAAGTTTAAAAAGAGAAATCACTATTGAGATAAAAGTATATTGAATAGCAAACCACATTTATTGGGTTGCCATAAATTTATCAAATATTATTTTGAATTTGTCTATGGGATTGCTTGTAATTGAAAATGACATTTACATTAGTAAACTAGATTGCCTTCCAATGTGAGTGAGTCTTTCTCAATCAATTGATCTGTATGGAACCTAACACCTAATCACCTGTGAATAATAATTAACTCCATCTACTTTGCAGTCTTTAAAGTGACACATTTTTATTTAGACCTTGAAATTTGAATAGGACTATCAAGTCTTTGTATTAAAGTGGTCTTCTCTTGTGCTAAGAGTGTAGCATTCAGTATTTAATCCTATGAATGCACATCTGGCCTTTGCTTCAATAAATTGGTGATACTTAATCTCTCTCATACTATTTCTCTCAAACACACACACACACACACACACACAAACCCTGCATTATTGGGTCTGTTTCTCTAATGAGACTTTATTAATATGGAGTTTGATACAGAGATCTAGAGAAAGTGTTAATGACCAGTTTATAAACTGATTTGGGGACTTAAGGAATTTAATATTTAATATGATAAAAATTTAAATGTAATTAAAAATAACTTCAGTTCTGGAAAGGGCATGTACTATGAGAATAATGCCCTTGTACACTGGTTTAATAAAACCCTGATTGGCCAGTAGCCAGACATGAAGTATAGGTGGAGCAAGTAGACAAGGAGAATGCTGGGAAGAGGAATGGCTGAGTCAGGAGTCACCAGTCAGATACAGAGAAAAGCAACTGAGAGACCCTAGGCCTATAGGCTGAAGATGAATGCGCCAACATTGCACAGGAACTTTGGGTGACTGTCCAGGAAGCTTGCTGTCTCTGTCATTCTAGATTTTTGGAAGTTGCTTACAATGCTCTTCCTGTTCACTTAGGTAATATGATATCCTTCTGGGATCTTTGATGTAGTTGAAGACTAGATAGTTATAATTTTCCTTGGTTATGATAAAAGATAAATTAAATATAAAACTTTAGACTCATAAATATGGGATAGATAGAATATTTTCTTTAAATTTGCCAAATATAAAAAGACTAAATATTATAACTATAATTCTTGCTTGATACCTGTTTTGTTATATGTAATTTTACTATGTTAAAGTTAAAACCTTCCTTTTTGATTAAACAGAAAAGGGGAAATGCTGTGGGATAATGCCCTTGTACACTGGTTTCATGAAACCCTGATTGACCAGTAGCCAGACAGGAAGTATAGGCAGAGCAAACAGACAAGGAGAATGCTGGGAAGAGAAAGGGCTGAGTCAGGAGTTGCCAGCCAGACACAGAGGAAGCAAGATGACAAGGCAGAAATGAGAAAAGGTACCAAGCTATGTGACTAAACATATATAAAAATTATGAGTTAATTTAAGTGTAAGAGCTAGTCAGTAATAAG
>CABHPQ010142394.1:0-25700 GCA_902168405.1 Peromyscus aztecus
TGAACGTTTTGCTGTCCCTGGGTAGGTTTTTATTTATTTCTTTCCTTTCCACCAACTTCCTTTTCTGTGCTCCTTTCACCCTCAATAAACAAGCAAGCAAACAAAACAAGCGCACACACGACACAAATGCATGCACGCATGCACTTGTGTTCGTAGCTGTATTCCTCCTCATTTCATGAGGTTATTGTACTAAGCAAGAATAAAATGCAATATTTTTCCTTTTATTAATGCACTGGTGTCATAATTTTGGCTGTGAGGTAAAATAGCATCTTGCTGATCACAAAGAAATTTGGTGCCTCATGGAATTGTCTGACATGGGTGTTTCAATCTGCCCAGCTAAAGCTGAAACAACCCTAAATGTTATAAAGTTGAAGAAAACAGTAACATGGAGACGTATACTGAAAACAAGACTCCGTATATTTCACTCTGTGGTGAAAACAGAACTCTAACACCTGATAGAATTAGGATGAGGGGCATTTGGTTTTCTAGAGAAGTTTGGGTTTTATATGCTGCTAATTAGCATGAAATCTTCAGTAGGTATGACTCATTTTTCAAATACAGCAAGTTTTATCACTTAATATTCACAACGAGGCTGCTACAGTATAGAAATAGAGTCTCTAGAGAGCAGCAGGAAAATTAAACCACAAATTGACGCAATTCAGGTTGCTCTGCAATCGGTATCCTTCAGCATTCAGAATTCTGTGAGCATGGGAGCTTGTGCCTTGAACTGCAGGAAATGATGGTCATTCTTGGGAGCAAGTAGGTCAGGACTTCAGAGTGCCTCTTCTGAGACTAGCAACACCTTCATTCCAGGAACATAACATTCCAAGGCTCCAGTCCAGCCTTGGGTCTTGACACCTCCTCCATCTGCAAGTTTCTTCAACATTAAACTTCTTTTTCCCACTTCCTTCTGTTTCCTAGCCCCTTTCTCTGCAATCGGTGTATCTTTCTAGGGCATCAAACGGCCACTCTGATGCTAAAGCAAACAGACTTAATTAGATTTGATTACTTTAAAAAAAAAATCTTTAGGACTGAATCTGGAGAATAGAATTGAATATCCACTCACATTTTTTTAAAGGATTGGGTCCCTGAAATATGTCTCAGCAGGTAAAGGGCCTCATCGCTCACCACGTATGAGGACTTAAATTCAAACCCTGGGAACCACATGGTGGAAAAAGAGAACTAACTTCCAAAAGTGGTCCTCTGACCTCCACAGGCTCACTTTGACATACATGACCCCACCCCCACACAAGATAAATAAAATAATAATTGCATTTTAAAAAGATTTCTTATTTTTCCTTTCTGATATATTAGGAACTGCCTTCCTTGGAAATCTGTTTCACACCACCTCCTCTATTCTAGATTACTTCTCTTTTAGACCAAAACATTATATTCCGACAATGCTGAGAAAGAGACAGGCTCTAGGTTTTGCATTTAATTACAATTACAAAGTAAATATGTGACTTATTTATGCTTTTTGCTTTGTGAACTCCCAGTGTGTGTCATTTCCTCAGCTATGAGGAAGAGCACTGTGACAGTTCACAACTGAATAGACAAGCAAACGAAGGATATAAAGTCTCAAATGCTGGAAATCCTAGCCTGTACGATAAGCCTGAGAGGTTAGTTTTAAAGAACATTGGTCATGCGTGTGTTGCAACGTTGGGTCTGATTTTTCCAAATATGAAAAGATGAAGATAAACAGAATTCTCCTCAACAGCAAATTTCTCCATATAAGCTTTGCTAATGAGGAGCAGAATTGTCTTTACACATCAAAGGGGTTAGACTGTCCAGTGTGGGTGGCTCATTTACTTCTGTGGCTTCTTCACTGTTCTTTCACTTCAGTCAAGCTGGTGGTGCTGACAAAGTGTATGCCAGAGGGTCAACTTTTGTTCTGCAGAGTAACAAATCTAACATAGCAACATACATTTTCTTTAAATACTCTTTTGCCTGGCATGCAAGAAGTAAATCTGCCCAGGAATGCTCACTGAAGAGACCACAGCTTTCCAAATTTCAATATATCTTCTTGTCATCTTAAGTCAGCTAGCTCAAATATTCCAGGCTTGAAAGAAATTACATCTATAGGGAAATCAAGCCTCTAGACCTCACTGAGATGAAAGATTCAATACCCTGCCTTTCCCCCAACCCCTTAATATTTCTCTGAGACTCAGAAGAAATAGTATTAAAATCACTGCAGTGGTTTGAATTTTTAGTATTATTTATAGTCACCAAAGCAATATAATAAGCTAGAGATTGTATACAAAATAGCAATACTGGTTTTTATTCAGGTTATTGGACAAATAAATACCCACCTTTTGCCTAGATGTTCAAGAATTGTTGAAATATATGTACTTGAGACAGAACACATAGTACTCAGATATAAACTTCACTGTTGATAGAGATGATTTAGGAAAGGTAGACTTAAAATATGATGACAACAGGGCCCGCATGTATATTACACTCAGAATAAATGACTCATCAAGTCACTGTCAGAACAGCCAGCCTTCCACCTCTTCCCCTATCTTCCTCTCTAAGGAATTCCTGATTTAATAATTCTCACACTTCTGCTGTATCTGAGTGACTGAAGCTTCTTGAATCTCTTCAAATTGTATTGCTTTTTTTGTATGCCTTATAAGTTTTTGATGAAAGCCACATGTCTTAGCCAGTGTTCTATTTCTGTGAAAAGACACCGTGACCACAGCAACTCTTAAAAAGAAAAACGTTTAATTTGGGCTGACTTAAAGGTTCAGAGGTTTAGTCCGTTATCATCATGGCAGGAAGCATGGCAGCATACAAGCAGACACGTGCTGGGGAAGGAGCCCAGAGTTCTACACCTGGATTGGTAAACAGCAGGAAGAGAGGAAGACACTGGGCCTGGATTGAACAACTGAAATTTCCAAGTCCACCCCCAGTAACACATTTCTTCCAACAAGCCACACTGATTCCAACAAGGCCACATTTCCGGATAGTATCATTCCTTAGTGACCAAGCATTTAAATCTGTGAGCCTTATGGGGGGTATTGTTATTAAAACCACCACACAACATGATGTACTAGATATATTCTGTGGTACAAAGACTTCATATTATGACTTAAAAGTGTGAGAAGAGAGGCACATTCTACCTCCTGTGATTAGTTCCCAGCCTTTTGTGAAACTGTGTCTCCGGGTGCCAAGCTTCACCAGCACTTCCCAGTTCCACAGACCCTCATAAGGTAGTTCAAGGCATAAGTATCTCTTTTCCTTTACAGGAAATGATGGCTATAAGTGGCAGTGGGAAGATATGTGTATGTTGAGGTGGATATTTCCTTTCCATTGCAGGGATGGCTGAGCAGAGGTAGAAGTGGGTATTCCATGTCCTAGTTAAGTAGACTTTTGTTTTATTAAGCATTTATTTTATTATTACTGATAATTTCATATGGGTACATGAAATTACATCATTTCCACCCACATTCTCCTCACTCCAGCTCCTTCCATGTCCTCTTACTCCCTTTCAATCTCATGAACTCTTCTTTATTATTATGTATATGTGTCTGTGAGATAGATAGATAGATAGATAGATAGATAGATAGATAGATAGATAATAAATACAACATACTGAGCCCATTTAGTTTTTCCAATATATACATCTGTTTAGGGCTATCTATTTGAGATTGACTACATATATCAGGGACCCTATCCAGGGGGAAGACTGATTCTCCCTCTCTCAGTCATTAATTACCAGTAGCTCTTCATCTAGGTGTGGCACGTTAGGTCCCCCATCCACCTTGGGATGCCAACTGTTATTATCATAGTGCTGGTCTTGTTGAAGCAAGCATATTTTTAATATTTCATGGATCCAATTTTCCATGTTTATATAGAAGATACTATCTTGTATCAGATGTCCTTGCCTCTGGCTTTACAATCTTTGAAACCTCTTTTCAATGTTCCTTAGGCCTTGAGTATAGAGGTGGTATTGTAGATGTATCTATTAGAGATGGGTGGTTACAACTCAGTCAGTTCTTTTGTGCATTTGACCAATTATGGGCCTCTATGATGGTTTCTTTCTGCTGCATAAAGAAGCTTCTTTGGTAACATATGAGAGCTACATATATCTATGGATGTAAGAATAAGTATTTTGAGTATAGTTGCAAATTATGATGGTTTAAGAATATGACAGTAGTATGTTCTTCTCTAGAGTTTATGACCTCAAGAACACAAATAGTTGGCAAGGTCTACAGTAGAGTTTATGACATCAGCAGTACATGTAGTTGGCTAGGTCTACAGTATAGACTCTGTCCCATTGAGTAAAGTCTGAAGTTCACATGGATGACTGTTTACCCCCTAGCAGGTCAGGCTATCATAAACCTGTTTCTCAAAGCAAAACAAAATTTCCTGGAACATTATTTTTCACCCTTGTCCTGCAAGCAAGCAAGCAAGTTTTTGTGTGTGTGTGTGTGTGTGTGTGTGTGTGTGTGTGTGTGTGTGTTTATTTTATATTTTACGTTATTTCTGCTAATTATTGTCAAAATCTAGGAAAGTTCTTGGATATAAAACTCAAAAACTATGCCCCACCTCCCACAACTGGGTATCTGGGAATTTTTAATTCTCACTTATTCTCAGAAATTATGGACTGTTTTCCCTGATCAAAAACAAACTAGTTCCTGAAGTGGGTTTCCACTAATGGGTTTTTGTTCTGGGAAGTAGTGCTTTTTTTTTTAAATCTACTTGTTTTTCTTGCCAATTTTGAGGGAGGCAGGTTGCCCTATGATCTCATTTTTCTGATGAATGCCAGAAGAATTGTTTATTATTCAGTTTGTTTGGGATTTTACTTCTTAGAATGAATTGGCAATGTCTAATATCCTTACATGCCAACTCTGGAAATGAAATTCACAATAGTTTTAATACTTAATGTCCCTGCTTGGATGACTTCAAGAACATCTGGTGTCATTCTAATGCTACTCCAATGGAGATTCAGAGATCTCAAACATGCTGTGGAAGAATTTTATCTAGCTTATATGTGAGGCAAAAAGAAAAAGCACCATTATCTTCTATCTTTTCCCCCACACATTGAATCACCACAGAGAAAAGATTGGAGTAACTAGATTCACCCTGATGTGTTTGTAGTTAGGGTGGCAAGCGAATGAAGGGCATGTTGGTCTGAGACCCACATTGAAGACAATGTTTTAGTCGAATGGAAAGAAGGGCAGGTGGATTACAAACAAGGAATCTGCCATGTTTCTCAGGCAAGAGATTCTTTTGTCTCATCTTTATGAAAGTGAAATTAAAACACGTAAGGAGGGGACTCTCCTTCAAAACCCTGCTTCCAAGACAGTACACATATTAGATATTCCCAGACCAACATGGTGGTACATTGAACATGAGCTTATCTACTGAGCAGTGTTTAAGAACCATGTGCTAACAATAAGAACTATTGTTTATGGATAAACATTAAATTAGGTTAGTTCCGTGTTGGGAGTGAGAGTTATTCCACAATGTAAGATGCTATTTAATTTTTCTTTCAATCTTTTGTTCACAGAAGAACTTAATTATGACTTTTCTTATTACTTGGGGTGAATTATGGAAGGAAACGTTGCAGGTTAGAAGAGAACAAGGGACCTTGCTGATAAGAATATAGGATAAAGATCAGATCCCACTTAGATCATGAAATAACTCAAACTTACCCTATCCATAAAACACAGGCCTCCTCTGGTTAAATGACTGCTATAGTGTTCCTATGTTTGCAAAATGTTTCTTTGGTTGAATATTTAGTCTACTTCAGGGATGGAGCACCAGCATACAAGTTTGATAATCACCCTACAGTACATTGTTATTTGTCTATTTTATTTTTATTCTGTTTCAAACTTAGGCAGGAAAATAAAATCCACATTATGTATTGCCTTTACAATGTCATTAATAATATTCCTAAGTAGAAATATAAAACATGATATAGTAGAAATAAATAATTCTGAGAGCTATACAATGAAGAGTTATACTTCTTGCTTTCACTTTTAATCTGCTTTCCAAGAATAAATAACTATTTCTGGAATAGTTAAGAAATATTCTATGAATAATCAAGTGTGCACATGTGTGTGAATATTCCATGTAAATTGTTTCTTAACTTTGCTCATTTATTTGTTTATATCCAAATTATCAATAATTTGTCATTTCAACACCTTGGTGTATAAAAATAACTACTTCCAAGGTGTGTATTTGAAAATAGAAATAAATACCACCATGATATAGTATTTTAATTTTTTGACATAAAAATCAATGATACACATCAAAGCACAGTTTCCTTTCAGACTTAATGCAATAAGCTTAATGAAAAAGTTCTATATGTGTGAAAATATTTTAACTGACACTGTCATTCTTCATTGAAATTGGAACATACCTTTGGTTCTTTTAAAAAGCTCACTTTTGGATACCACATATGATTCTTATTTCTAGTTTGAGCAACCCCATTTGCAAAGAGCAGAAGTAACTATAGTGGGTATGTGATCCCATGGTGTCTAATATAAGTGGTCATATTTTGCTGAAAGAAAATGCCAATGAGGCATAGCTAAAGGTCAGGTATTCTAATGAACCAGTCTCTGACTCATGGTTCTACTTTTACTTTTCCATTTGCCTTTTTGTAGGCTATGCTCTGATTAGCATAAAGATCGTCTAATACCTGTAGCATGTCAAGTTCAAGTGATTCTTTATTGGATGTATTTCTTTGTTCAGAATGAGAAGTAACTGAGTTCGTTTGAGCTCTTAGAAAGAGACATGGAAAGTCAGGATGTTGCTCAGTGGAGAGTGATAGAGTCTAGCATACATGAATAGCTCCATAAAATTGGGTGTGGTGGTACAAGCAGGTATATCACAAGTTCAAGGTCACCATTAGCTACCTTGTGAGTTTAAGACTAGACAGAAAAGTAGAAAGGAAAGCAAGGTAGGGAGGGAGAGAGACAGAGAGAGAGGGGCTTAACATGTTGGGTCTATTCTGCTAGGTGCTCTTGAGTTACCATCACTCAAAGTGGCAAAGTTTGTTAAAGGAAAGGAAATGAATCCCATGTTTCGGAATTACTATGTAGTGGGTGCTTTCTCGGGCAACTGTACTTTGTCTCTCCTGGTTTACTAGATATGCTTCTGTGCTTCTGACTGTTAGTGACAGCACATGAACATCACTCAAACAGCCTAAATACAATTTGTCTCAACTGATGTTTGTCTTGGTTGTCAGTCCCTGTTCCAGTCATCACCTCTTCTCCTTCTCTATAGTGTTGAGTTGGATCTCTGCTATTGTGATTTTCAAAGATTCACTTAAGTCTTCTCATTATATGAAATTCATACAAATTTGCAAGGTCTCTGTGTGGAGTTTCTTGAAGTGAGATAGAGGTGGATTTTTATTATTTGAGAGCAGTCTACACACTAATTTTATGTGCCATTTTAGGAGAGCATCTAAACTTTCCATGAGTGGGCATTATTTTTGTCTAGTTTTATATATCAGAGTACAAAATTATTGATAACAATGCTTTGGTAAGAACTTAATGATGAATTTTTCTACCACATCATCTGCCTAAGTGAATTGATGCTGATGGACTCATTGAGAGACTATAAATAAGGTGTCAGCAAGGCATAACTATTAGCAAACTGAATTAGTAAGCAGTGATGATGTTTCATGTGATTTCACTTTCTTCTAATGTAGAGGAAATAGAAGTAGAAAATAAATTAATTTAAAACTTAACAGATATATAAAAAGGTATAGTAAATAATAGTGCCCATGTACCACAACCTAGACTAAGAAGTCAAATATGTCAAATAAAGCCCCACACACAGTGCAGATCTCTCTTTCTTTATTTAGTAGCCACATCTCTTTCCTTCATTCTCTTGCAGAAGCAAATTGTGTCTTAAGTTTTGTAGTTATCATTCCTATGTATGTCTCTAGTCTCCAAATACTACACAGTAATGTTGTCGTTCTTTAAAATCTGTATCCTCCTTCTTCATGCTTTACCCAGTCATTTGGAGCTACCTCTTTATGTTCATACTTGTTCATGTTTTAGATTCACGTGTGTTGATCAGTTTGCTGCTAGATTATTAAGCAAGAAATTCTAAAATGTTTTACTGAGATGTTGGTAATAGAAATAATAACTTGATTCTATAATCCAGGAGCTGAATTTTACAGTTTCTATATTAATTTAATTAAGGGTTATAATAAAAGAGGGTATATACTATTATTTTATATTACTGTTGAAGCTAGAAGAGTTTTTTACCTTCACAAAGTAATAGTTGTTGAGTTGCAGGACTCCATCATGGGCGATTGAACTTTTACTCTACTCTTTTTCTATTACATTGCCCTGCCTATTGTTGGCGAACTCCAGAGTTGTCTCATATACTTCATTTTGAAAATCCAGGCTCCAAACTCCTGGCCATGACCTAGGCATAGCATAAGACACAGTAGCTCATATAAGGGGGAGCCACCTTAGTAACGCAGTCCCGGAAACTAAGACTAAATCTAAAACCTAGGCCAAATCTCTATCTAAGATGACTGAAAAGATGCTGTAGAAAAATATAACAGGGCTTCACAAACCAACTAGTGGTCTAATTGTTAAGTAAAATTGCTGTGTCTCACAATAACTCCTATTACAAACTATCCATTAAAGAGCAGCCTCTGCCTCCCTCTTGACTCCTTCATTAGCACAATACTCCCACATTAGTACCCAATTATAAACAAACCCTATCCAAATTTACATTGCTCTCCAAATTACACACACAGACTGATTACAGTTTTTTAAAAGAAAAGAAGCTACATGAGCATTAACTAGTCCCTTCCCTTCCCAGTCTGACTGTTTCTGGAGTCAGACCCTTAGGCATATATGCAACCTGCAGCTTCTTTTAGCTCTCTCTAAAGAAACAAGCCTGGAACATGGGAAACACATATTTCTATCTGGAACAGGGGACAGGAGCAACAGAACCTGGAGAAGTGTGTTTCATCTTCTAAATATACATTTCTTTATTTCCTTCCTTCTCTTTGTCTTCTTCACTTACCTTAAGTGACTCTGTGTTCTCATGTTTTAGTAGCATGGTTCTTCTCAAGTCCTGATTATCTTTTGACCTCTCCAAGTAGTTCTTTCTACATTCTAGTAAGGTTGCTGCTCAGTCTGCTAGCATCCTTTCAGCTTCAGCTTGAGGGTCTTTTTTTTTTTTTTAAATCCCTACTGACTTTTCACCATCTCCTACAGGATCATCAAGAAAAGGCAGGGTACAGCTAAGAATCTGTGCTCCTGCCTGACCTCAATAGATACACAGATATTCGGTGCACCAGACTATCTTATGCTACCCCAGAACTCTGTATCTTCTCAGAGTACAGGAAAGAACCATCCTGCCTGTGAGTTACTTGACTCTTCAGAAAAAAAGAGCTGAACATTGAATCAAGGCATCTTCTATTGAAATCCTAATGGCAAGATCCCTTTATTCCCTCCTGCCTACCTCTTACCTCCTCTAACAGAGAGTTATGCTTTTACTGCATCTGAAGCTGTATTTTCTAATGGCAACACCATTCTCGTTTTCTACCCTCAGAGGCTAAGACAATCTTTCTTACTTACTAAAAAGGAGGCTGATTTTCAAAAATGTAAACAACATACCATGATTTACTCAAAGAAATTTCAAGGGCTTTGTCTGCATTCAGTATGTGATCTAAATTTTCAGTCATAGTTTTCCTGGCTCTGCTTTATGTACCCTGTGCCTGTATCTCCCTTTTTTTCACTTAGGATGAGTCTTCTGTCTCCTTTAACCAGATGCAACTATCCTGTCGTTCTTTAGAGGTCTTAGATTCACCAAGCTCTTTCCTGCCTTCAGGCTTTTGCTATTTTTACTTGTTTCTGCTGCCTGAAAGGTTCATTCTGTAGAAATTCTCCAAAAGACTGAGTACTTGTCAATCTTAGTACAAATTTTAGCTGTTTATCTCCTGGTTTTCCGTGTCATACAATCAACTCTCCATAAATGTCTGTTGCTTTACTCAGTTAAAAAATGGCCAGCATGTTTAATTTCTCTATATCGGTTTCTTCCTGTTCATTGCTTTCTAGAGGGAAGAAGACAGAATGTAGTCTTCCGAGTGTGACTTCCCAACTCCATCAGAGCCCGCACTCCAGTCGTTCTTTCGTCACTCTTCAACTGAGTGTCTCCATCCACCTGCATGGCTTTAAGCTTTGGGAGCAGAAGCCTGCCCTCTTTCAAACCGTTTTCTCAACATCTGACTTCCAGTGGCTCTGTCTGAAAAAGACAACACAACGAAGCTTTGATGATGAAGGAACACAGACTTTCCCTTCACTGGGAACTTCTCAGTCATGTTTGCATGCCTTTCAACAAATGGAACGTGTGTATTCAAGGGACAGACAAGGACAGTTCTCATGATGTCATCCTTCTTTGCTTTCTGTTGTCTTGCTTAAAGTTGCCAACCAACACTTTTTTTTCAACTGATTTTTTTTTTTTTATTCAAGGAAAGTATGGCACTATTTCGATGAGCAAAACACATTTTTCAGCTCTCCGAGTATACCTCATTTACTATACCACATTACTGCCCAGAGGTGGAAACCAGTGAGCACAACCAAAATGTCTTTCTCTCTCAGCTCATGGTATGTCTATCTTCATTTGTACATGTATAAGCTTGGAAAGGAGAATCTCTGTAGGTTTTTGTCTCTTCATACCAAGTCTTGGGGTCTGATAATAAAGCTGATCAAAATGGCCAAAAACTTTGCATAGTATTTTAGGTACATTACCACTGACATAATAAATTTCCTCACTGCTGTGGGATACTTCTTTTGGTCCAGCCCGAAATAGAATTGGCCTTTTCTTTCCTGTTTCTTTGTCAACAGCTATTTTTGCAAGGTTTTCATTACTTCTTAATTGTTTAAACTTCCTATTTTCATTTTTCTTGTTAAGGACTGATTTTACAAATGAGTTCATTATCTCTACCATTTTAGACTCATCATTAATTTCATGCTCCTCATTTATTAGTGGGCCTATTTCTCTCTGGTATTTGCAGTATTTCTGAAATGCCCTTGTTTTCTTTGAGTCCCTTATGATAGTTTTATTGCATTATTTTTATGCTACTGGTATCTTTCTTATGTTTAATTGATGTATATCTATTTTATTCCAAATAGCAAGTTTTCCCCCACTGGCTTTAATATAAGGTGTTCAAAAGACACCTGTGTTTACCCTTCGTATTTGCACACCTCATTCTTCAAACACACTTTAAATCTGCTCTAGTCTACTTAAAATATCAAGAGAAGCAGCACTGACAGAAAGAATTGAGACAATTCCTCATCTTGTAAATGCATTACTGTATACAATAAATTTCTTAACCCTTAATTAGTGAAGAGATTCATGATAGTTTTATCTGCTAGGCTGATAACAACTCATTATTCAGCAATGTCCTTGGTCAGGTTACACAGCAAAGCAAGGGAGTGGAATTTCTCTTCCTGAACTCAGAGGCATTGAGATAAAAATGGACATGGTAACTCTAAATAGAAAAGCCCAAGACATGGAAAGCCTGGTCTAAGCCATGGATACTTCTGAGCAACATCAAACAAATCTCTGGCCTTTTCTTTCTAGTGGAATCACTTCATCTTTATTTTGATTCTTACTTCTCTATGTCTTTGAAATGTGGTCATGGAAGTTGGGAGAGAAAAAGATGTGTTTGTATGTAGAGCAGTTCAGCTAAAGATTATTTGCTGCAAAATAATAATAAATAAATAACAACTCTGCCTACTAATACAACAGAACATTGGATTAGGAAACAGGGAGCTGGGAGTTTTAGTGCAGTTTTATGTTTCTTTCTCTCTTTTTATATGATTTCCCCTTTGGAAATTGAGATTTCTTATTTGTAAAATATGGAGGTTGAATTGGGTAACAGTCAAGACTACTGATACCTTTTAAGTGCTCTATGTGATTCTCAAAACTGAGAAGCAACCAAGTCAATAGGAGTTGTTGGACTCCTCTGGCCAATTTAGTGTCTTCCTTGGAACTCTAAATGAACCTGGACACTTCATACACTATCCATGTGGTAATTGACAAAGGCAAGGCCTGAAGGACATCTATGTTTGGAGATATTGCTCAAATATCATTTGCCTATCCCTGACTAATTTTATTTTCATTCCAATTTCACTTAGCTTTGAACTTTGAGTCTAGGTCCTGAGCCTGAGTTGGTATGCATCCCATCTAGTATCCATGTCATTTTTGGGGTTCTCTGTGACACATGACTTCAGCATTTCCTCAGATGAACTAGCTTCCTTCTTTAACTCACCATTATGTTGTTATATGGGAAAGAACCGACCATCAAAGCTGTAGATCCAAACAAACCACACTCTTAACTGATCTTCTTATCGTTTTGAAGGTGCTTCAGAAAATGCTTTCATACCTATTCTGTCCTTGGGGAAAATCTTCTCTAAGTTATAGCTTTGCTATTTGTAAACTGCTAACTCACTTCATGAAAGCTTCTGTGAAAATCAAATGATTTCTGTGAAATTCCTTTTTAAAATGTCTTAGGAATTCCTATAAGTAAATCTCTAAAATAATCACTTCCTTAACACCAAGCCTTGTTCTCATGAATTTGTGATTTGGATATAAAGTCCCCTCCAGAGAATACCTGGGTGTTGAACACTTGGTCACCCAACTTGGTACTGCTTCTGAGTGGAGAATAAAGGCAAACCTCATCAATGGATTAACCCATTCATAGCTGAATTGCCTTGGAAGGCATGAGGCCTAGGTGGAAGAAGTATATTACAGGGATGTAGCTTTGAAAAGCACAGCTTGTTTACAGGCCCTTCCTAGCTGTTGGGAGGTAAGCAGGTCTATCCTATCACCTCCCTTTCTGCCTCTGTCTAAACGCAATGGAGACTAGGAACTGTGGATTTGAACTCTCTGAAAGTAAAGGACGCAATGTCTTCCCTTCCTTGTTTGTCTTGTATGTTTGTCATGGTAACAAAAATGAATACAATATCCTTGATTGTTTGAAATGTACCTCACATCTTTCCTACTTAATTGAAATCATTTGTCTGATATTTTTCTACCTGAAAGATCCTACTGATTCCACAAGTCTCCACTCAAAGATGACAGTCTGTGCTGTGTAGAGACCTTCCCTTTCTCCCAGCCATAGAAAGCCTTGTTCATACCACTGTCCATTGGAGCTTTGTACATAGTTTTAGTTATATAAGTTTTAGCCTTATAACACACTTTGCAGATGTCCTGTGTGGCCCTATTGGAGCCGCATGGTTTCATTAAACCCTGGAACAACCATAAGATATGAGTAGTTTTATTGTATTTATTGTTTTGGTGAGAAAATAGTGATAAATACGTTGCTGAGAATCAAAGAAGGGTCTGGTAATGGTCTGGGGCCAGTGCCTTAGTCCTCACATTCCATCTTAACCTTCCAAAGCATCCTCACAAGGACTTGGCAAAACCCCAGACTAAGTTTTATCCCCACCCACATGATCTTGGTTAAATGGTGGAGGGCTTTCCTGCCCTGCATCTTTCCATGTTCTACCTTTCACTCTACTACCATCCAAATGTTTGTTTTGTGCTCATTATAAAGACTTTTAATAATAGTCATATTAAAGCCTCTGCTGTCTCTGTTGAGAATTCCTTAAAGTTTATATTCAATTTTGAGAATTTTTCTTTTATTTCCAATGAAATTTGCCTTTTTAATGAAAGCTTTAAATGTCTCTGTACATTTTGGTATTTCTGCTATCTATCTAATTAGCTCAGCTTAGTGCATAGGTATCTTTCTAATTCCCACAATGAGAAAGGAAGTTGTAGAGTTCCCTGGGTTTCTGGTGGAGACAATGCAGCTTTCAGGTTTATAGTAATCTTAAAAAAGAAGCCCTCTTCACACAAGGCTGAGCTATGTGAAGTTTATATGCTAATACAGAATTCTGAAACAAATTCATTTTACACAACATAAGCCATAGGAAGTTGAACAATTAAACACTTGTATATCTACTGAGTCAAGGATCTACCTGCATATTACTAGTTTTATTGCCCAAATTTTTAACCACTGAGATATGCCTATATTGAATGCCAAACATCTACAGAGGCAAGGCAGACTCAGTGCTTCCTTAAGTATTAGTATGTTCCCAAAGACTGGCTTGTCAGGCAAGAATTAGACTGAAACAGTGCAGAGTAAATCTTGATCATATAACTAATAAGTGGGTAATGCAAACTCAGCTATTTATGTGGAATACATTCTGGGGTGGGGATGAAATACTACATTAATGAACTCAGCAATATATGAAATCCAAAAAGTTATATATGTGTACATAATTATATTTGTGTATGTACACACAACTACATCATCTTTTAAATTTTTCACATCTATAAGAATATGTGGTGATCTTTGGTATTCATAATTATAACTTTACAATTTTATATCATCAAAGACAAGTGGGTTTCTAATTTCCATGACACTAAAGAAGAATCATGCATTTGAGAAATATTTTTAACTAATTAAAACAAAAAGAGCCATCTCTTTCATTGTAGAATTAAAATAATAAGAACATGCCATTCTTCAAGCATTTCTATTAATTTTTAACTGTATTTTAAGATAGGAAGTTTAATCAAGATGATCTGAGAAGTATTTCAACTACCAAAGATTTTAGGTCTCCTTTTCAGTTTTTAGACTGTGACTTCTAGGGAATGTTCTTCAGATAGAAAACCATTAGCTTGTAGAATTTAACACATGATTCTTAGACACTTGCCCCTAAAATCCCATTTCCTTGCCAGACAAAGATGACGTCCTTTCTACAGTTGTGTGGAAGCACACATGGCACACACAGACTGCAGAAGTGGGAGAAGGAAGGGGAGCAGGGCCTGGGACGTGAGAAGACAGCTGCTGTCTCGGGACTTCACTGCTCTTCTCACACTTGAGTGATTCAGGCGGAGAGACACTTTGGGGATATTTTGTTTTAAACTGTATCATCCATTACTTAAATGCACTTTATCCACCAAGATATGGGGGAGTGGGCAAGGATTTACAACATGCCAAAAACATTTTCAGAATCAAAAAAATCTTGATTCTGATTATGGTTTCTTGAAAGGTATTAACATGCTTACACATGTCTGTCCTTTTTTTGCATTCCCTCCAAATTCCCAAATACAGTATGAATATTTTATAGTGATGTTTAGTAATGAGCACTGAATCCAACCTTAAAATGACTCCTCTCTTAATTAGCACATTAGTCACTCAGTAAAAATTGAGAGGGATGAATTATTCAAATATAATTCAGCAGAGACTCGGAGCAAATCTACGGGATGAAGAAAAAAAGGGAGCAAGGCTGCAGAGTTGCTTTTCTACTCAGAAGGTTAAAGAGGGACCCTGCCAAGCTACGGAGAGATAGTCAGGAGAGTCACTCATTAGCAGAGGGACTTAGGCATCTATGGCTGCCGTATCAGTGGTGACCTTGAAGCACTGATAAACACCAACTGCGGAAGGGGAGAAACACGGTGATGAGGTAAAGATTCCTTATCTTCTGCTTTCGTAGCTTCAATTAAGCTACAGTGAATTGTGCTGTGTACAGCTTGGGGAGGACTCTCATGAGGCATTTACCTGCTGCCTGAAATATTTTTGAACTGCAAAAAAATGTTCATGTGGAAGGTGCTTGCCCCAGGATAATTCTCTAATCTAATGTGCAGAAATGATATGACTAGCAGTTGGGACCAGCAAGGAGAAGCTAACGAGAATGCACGTGTGTGTGTGTGTGTGTGTGTGTGTGTGTGTGTGTGTGTGTGTGAGAGAGAGAGAGAGAGAGAGAGAGAGAGGAGAGAGATCAGAGCTTTATTTATGAAGCACCAAAACCTGTTAGAGAAAGAGGGACCAGATCAAATAAATAGATTGCAATAAGATAGTAAAATTGGCAATTGGAAACTGTTAAAGTTGCAAAGTCAAAGCCATGAAAACAAGAAGGAAAGAATGATATCCCCAAGAATTTAGAATTTCTCGTGAAATTCTTCAAAACATGAGTAGTAAACAAAATGTGAATCCTGCATGGTAGATTCCAGGTCCCTGGATTTGTGTGAAGACAAGAAATAACAGCGCTGATGGGAAAGTTGCAATGAAAATCAGCCTGGCTCTCAGGGTAATTTGTCTGCAAAAGACATCTGCCTTATCTCTCTGTGTAGTTTGGTTGTGTCTGTCCCTTTCCAGTTTTTGTTACTTTAGTCAGAGAAAAACACTTGTAGAGAGGAAGCCTAATGGGTTGGACTTTTTCATGGTGAGTGACTAATTTACCTGGGCTAAATAGGAACAAGTTTGACATTAGTCTGGTATTTGCCCTTAGGGAAGATCTTGGCTTTGAGACTCCAGTCCCTTCAGTGACTGTATGTAGAGGTGGGTTAGTTTATGATAACCTTGACTGCTCATAGAACATTGGGATAAATTGAACTCTAGGAGGCATAATCTAACAGTCAAAATCTATATTCTATGCTAAAGCTGACCCAGACTGACATCTTACCTCTCCAATCAATGCTCTTCCATTTACCCAGCGGCTCACTTGGGTCATCAGGCCAAAATTTAACCTCACTCAATCCATAAATAACCATCATTTAACTCAGATATTCTGTGCTCCTATCAATCATTTGTTTGTAATACCTTGACCACAGAACAGCCTTGGGTCAAGGCAATCTATTCTTATCTACAAGCAACAATGGTAGAGCAAGCAAGGCTTCTAGAGCAGAGACCCTGTCCTTCCATTGGGCCAACAGAGGCCAGGAAATGCCCATTCTCAGCTCTAGCCTAAGAGGGATAGGTAGAGGGTTGTTTAATTTAGCTACAGTTCTACCACTTCATTACTGAATTGATCTGATGACAACTTTGCTGTCTTTTTAATGTTTCCTTCTTTCTTTTCTTTTCCTTTATTTTCTTCCTTGCTTGCTATCCTGGAATACACTATACAGGCAAGAATGACCCTGAACTTCTGATCCTCCTGTCTGCTCCTCATCCCATCTGCTGCCACCCAGGCAATGTCAGCTAGCACTGTGAGCAGTCGAAGATGAGAACTGGTTACCCTTAGTACAGTGTACAAGGCCAAACAACAGAATATCTAAAGTATGAATGAAAAACAAGTTTGCTTCACAGCTTCCAGAGCTTGAATTTCCTCACCAGCTGGAGCCACTTCACCAAGAAATATGAACATTTTCACAGAATCACACTACTATATGAACTCTATTGTCACAATTTTATTAACAACTATATCAAATATATTTTCTGACCTATAAGTACAAATCATCCTGGTGCCTTTCTGTCCATTGACTAAGTCTGATAACTTGAGCAGAATAAAAGCCAGTATTTCTCACTTGATTGTTATATGGCTATCATTCACTCGGGCTGTGCAGCATGGCTGAACTGATAGAGAAGGGAATATGATTCTGATATTAATTCTTGCTCAAATGAAAATGCTTTGTGTGTCAAGCTCCAGTGGATTCCCTTCTAATTTTCTTTTGCTCTGTTTTACCCAAGCCACACTCTGCTATTGTCATTTGGTATTCTGAATTCCATAAAGCCTCTTCTGCCCACCTCACCCCTTTGCTGTCTGAGAATGTTGCCTTGAGAGGCTTTGCTAACTTAGTGGCCCACACGTGTCCCACACGGACTTTATTCTGCCTTCACATTCGATTGTGCAGCTTATGTTAGCTGGAAATAGCTTGTCTTTTAGATTGATTATTTGATTGTTGCTAATGTATTCACTATCTCTGATGTTAGGAAGCACAAGATTTAGGCAGCTCTGGGGAAACAGAACACAGCATTGTATTTTCTTTGTAAGAGAGTAAGATGCAAAAGGATTAACTTAAACATTGCTAAAAGTCAGCATCTAAAATGAGGACTGGCCACTTTGGATGACAGTGTAGTGGTTTCTCAAAAAACTGGGAATCAATCTACCACAAGACCCAGCTATACCACTCTTAGGCATATACCCAAAGGATGCTCAATAAGGACAGTTGCTCAACTATGTTTATAGCAGAATTATTCATAATACCCAGAACCTGCAAACAGCCTATGTGTTCTTTAACCAAGGAATGGATAATGAAAATGTGGTACATTTACACAATGGAGTACTACTTAGCTGTTAAAAACAAGGATACCAGGAAATTTGAAGGCAAATGGATGGAACTAGAAAAAAATCATCCTGAGTGAGTCAACCCAGACCAAGAAAGACAAACATGATATGTACTCACTCATAAGTGGATATTAGCTGTAGAATAAAGGATAACTATAATACAATCCACAGACCCAGAAGGACGAGGTAATAAGGAGGCTTCATGGGGAGGACATCTGAATCTCCCTGGGAAGGGGAAATAGAAGACATTTTGTAAGTGGACTGAGGGCAGGTGGGGATGGGAACATGAGTGATCAGATTGTGGAAGGGTTTTTTTGTGGGGGAAGAGGGAGAGAGTACTGAAAAAGACTACTGAAAAAGGGAGGGCATTTTAGGATTAGGTAAAATCCTGGCGCAATGGAATCTCCCAGGAATCTACAAGGATGACCCCAGCTAAGACTCCTAGCAATAAGGGATATGTCGCCTGAACTGGCCATCTCCTGTGACCAGGCAAGACTTCAAGTGGAGGAAGTAGGAAACCAACCCAGCCACATAACCTTTAACCTAAAGTTTGTCCTGCCTGTAGGATGTGCCAGAATTGGTGCCTAGCCCAACTCTCATTAGAGAAGCTCCTTCCAGCAACTGATGGAAACAGATGCAGACCCACAGCCAAACATTAGGCAGAGTTTGGGGAGTCCTGCAGAAGAGGGGGAGAAAGGAGTGTAGGAAATGAGAGGGCTCAAGGAAACCACAAGAACCAAGTAATCTAGGCTCATAGGGGATCATAAAGACTGAACTGACAACCAAGGGCCGGCATGGGGACTGACCTAGGTACTCTGTATATATGTTACAGTTGTGTAGCTTGGTCCTCTTGTGAGACTCCTAACAGTGGGAACAGGGGCTGTCGCTGACTCTTTTACTTACTTTTGGGAACCTACCCCTCATCCTGGGTCACCTTGCCCATCCTTAATACATGCAGAAGTGCTTAGTCTTACTGCAGCTTGATATGCAATGTTTTGCTGGTACTCATGGGAGATCTGCCCTTTCCTTAACAGAAACAGAGGAAGAGTGTATTAGGGGTATAGGAACAGGAGTGGGGTGGGGGAGGGACCAGGAGGAGAGGAGGGAGGGGAAACCACAACCAGAATGTAAAATAAATAAATTAAAATTAAAAAAAAAATGGAGAGTGGTACTGAAAAGGACCAGAGGGAGACTATGACACTTTGCAAGCTGAAAGGTAGGCGCCACCACTCTGCTGTTTATGTCCTATCCTGTCACATCAGCCATAGGATAAACAGACATAAACCATCAAGGCTACATTCAGGTAAAGCTTTTTTTTTAATATAATGAAATCTAAATTTCATATCATATTTGTATAATACTCATTTTAAAACTTTTTTTTCTAAAATTCAAACACTATTTGCAACTCACAGGCAACCTCCATATTCTCATCCAGTAAATACATAGGTTAATGAATTCAAACTGGGTGGGGGGGCTAGAGGGGAGGGAATGGGGGATAAGATTATGAAGGAACAGGATGAAGGAGCTGGGAGAGGGATGGAATGGGAGAACAAAGAAAGAGATACCTTGATAAAGGGAGCGATTATGGGGTTAGGGAAAAACCCGATGCTCAGGAAATTCCCAGAAATCCAGAAGGATGACCCCAGCTAAGACTAGTAGCAATAGTGGAGAAGGGTGCCTGAACTGGCCTTCTCCTGTAATCAGATTGGTGATTACCCTAATTGTCATCATAGAGCCTTCATCCAGTCACTGTTGAAAGCAGATGCAGAGATCCACAGCGGAGGACTGGGCTGAACTGTGGGAGTCCAGTTGAAGACAGGGAGGAAGGATAATATGCGCAAGGGGCAGTCAAGATCATGATGGGGAAATCTACAAAGACAACTGAACCAAGCTCGGGGGAACTCAGGAACTCTTGACCAACAGCTGTGAAGCCTGCATGGGATTGAACTAGGCCCTCCGCATGTGGGAGACAGTTGTGTAACTTGGTCTGTTAGAGGGGCCCCTGGCAGTGGCACCAGGATCTGTCCCTGCGCATGAGCTGGCTTTTTGGAGCCCATTCCCTATTGTGGCATGCCTTGTTCAGCCTTGATGCAGGGAGGGGGGCCTTGGTACTGCCACAGCTGAATGTACCAGGGTTTGTTGACTCCCCATGGGAGGCCTTACCCTTTTGGAGGAGGGTGCAGGAGGAGGGGTGGGAGGGAGAACTGTGGTTGGTATGTAAAATGAATGAAAAATTTAAAATAAAATAAATAAGCTTTAAAAAAGAAAGAAAGTTCTCAAAGAAAGAAATATAAGTGGCTAATGAATACTTGAAAAAGTGTTCAACATCCTTACCATTAGGAAAATAGATAGATATTATGAACATTAAGAATATATTGAGATTCCATCTCCTCCCAGTCAGGATGGCTTGTGAGGATGTGAGCAGAGATTAACACTTACACACTGCTGACTGGAAGGTAAACTAGCGCAGCCACTATGAAAATCACTATGGAAATTGCTTTAAAAAAATAACAAACAACCTAGAATCAAGAACTACTGTATGATTCAGCTATACTGTTGCTGGGTAAATACCAAGAGAACTTAACTAGTTTGTTTCTGCATTATTCATAGTAGCCAATATACAGAACCAATCTAGATGTCCATCAACAGATAAATGAATAAAAAAGTATGGCATATAGACACAATAGGATTTCATACAGTGGTTTAGGGAAAATGAAATTACATATGCAGAAAATGAATGAGGCAAGAAATTATTTTAACCAAAATAAGCCATACTAAGGAAGATAGATATTGTGTTCTCCCACATGTAAAATCTAGATTAAATTTGTGTGTGTGTGTGTGTGTGTGTGTGTGTGTGTGTGTGTGTGTAGACATGAAGGCTGAAAGCAAAGTATTAGAGGGGAAGAAAGAAAAACAGGAGGTAAAAGGATTAAGAAAGGGTACTGGAATATATCGGAATTTATGTTTTATGAAAGCAGAAGGGAGACTATGTCTAGGAGGAAGGAGACCAGGAATGGGGGTTGCACACTAAGGCTATGAGGAGGATGACTAAGAACACACTGTGACACATGTGCATGCTAACCAAATAAAGTACAATAAAAGCCAGGAACAAACCACACAGACTCTGCCTTAGGCCCGTGGATCATGATTGCTGCTTGGGTCTTACTGAAAACAAAAATAATATTTTTTTTACAATATCTCATCATTGTTAAAAGCTGAAGACTCAATAACTGTGCTCCATTTTCCTAGCATCCCAGATTGCAGAGGCAGCCAGGTGCTACTGCATGTTGAATACTTCATTAAAGGAGTTGCCCTCTTACCCCTGGATGTTTTCACCATTTCCATCTTCTCTTGGAATTTTCTAATCTTAGAAGAATCTTCGTAAGTGTGGTACTGCTCTGTTTCATGGGAAGCCTGTTATTTTCAGCTTGGGAAGTTATTTTGTGCTTACATACCATAATTATTTTTCTTTCCTTTGTTATACATACGTTTTGGTAATTTGCAGCTCCCTGATAGTGGAGCAGTTAGAATTCAGCACTCTCTGTGATGCCTACCTAAATGATATTTAATTTCATTGATTTATCATTGATGAATCTCCATTTTATTATTTTTTTCTGACTTGTTGTATTTTATATTTCATTCTAGGAAATCGCCTAAATTTACCTTTTACAATAGCAATTTCTTATTGCCATAACAATTTAATTATTTTGTTCATTAATCAACTTTAAAAAACACTGTAATGTACAAGAATGATTATCCACTATATTTTGTGGTTATTGCTTTGAATTTTGAAAGCGTTCCTCAAGTCAGGAGGTTTGCCTGTCCAGTTCTCTTCCAAGGGTCTCTCACAATTGTCTTCATCAGCCTAATTCCAATACCTGGCTTTTCTTTATAGATCCTCAAAACATTAACTTATTTGTGGCTCCCTTTGTTTTATTTGGTTGTGTTGAGATAAGTTCTTGTTAGGAAGCTCAAGCTAGCCTTGAACTCATGATCTTTCTACCTCAGCATCCCAAGCCTGGGGTCCTTTTGATTCCCTTAATTTTGTTCTCCCTTCACAGCTCTTCTTAGGGTGCATGGTTTCTTTGCATTTGCAAATCTTTCTGTTGTCACCAACACCAGCTTTTGTGGAAAGAAAATAAAGGTTAAGTCCTATGCCTGTTCTAAGCAGGCAAGCACAGGTGAGACAGAGCAAAGTTGAGGGAAAAGCAGCTGATTGGAGGCCTGCACGATCTCATTTGGGAAGAAATGTGAGGAAATAAGCAAACTTCAGGAAAAAGGGAAAACAGGCTTTGTTTATAAATCTTGAGTGATTCTACATTATATGTCAATACACTTTTACGAAAAGCTACACATCCAAGAATATTTGGATGACAAAAATTGGTCCTGATAGGGGAAAACATTGCACAGACTTAGGCGGGAAGAAAAGGAGAATGAATCTTGGAAGAGTTGGGGAAGAGGGGGTGAATATGGTCAAAATATACTTTATGAATAATTAAAGAACTAATTTTTTTGAGATTTTCTTTAATACTTTCATACGGCTAATTTTGGTATAACAAAATTTACACAAAATTTGGAGTTTGGGGCAAGGAGATTTAAAAAAAAGGAAATGTATTCAGTTAAGTAGTGGGTAGCTGCTCCAGCTTTGACGTGGAAGTACTACCCCCACTGAGGCTTCCGGTAGCTGTCACACCTACCTATGGCCTGCCCCTGAGACAAGGCCGAGACAGGAGGCCTTAAGACCTGAAATCTGAATGTGCCGGTTTCTTGGTTCTTGGTGATGCTGGATGTTGGATAGTAGACTGAGTGGAGTTCTCCAGAGAACACTGCTGAACTGCACCTCCCCTCTCCCGGATCCTGTAACCTATCCCTTTACTTGTTGTAAGTAGAACCCCCAAATAAACCTCCCATTTAACTATGTGGAGTTGCCTTAATACTTCCACCAATAAGTTATTCTATCCATTGTAATAGAATAGCTGTTTCACTTTTCATTTTGATGTTTTAACTTTTTTGAAAATGTTTTTGTATTTATATTTATGTGTTTGAGTGTTTCGCCTTCATGTATGTCTGTGTACCACGGGTGCACCTAGTGTCTGCAGAGGACAGAAAAGGGCATCATATCCTCTGAGACTGAAGATACAGATCATTGTGAGCCACGGTGTGGTGTTGGGGTTTGAATCCCAGTCTTTAGCAACAGTAGCCAGTGTTCTTAACTGCTGTACCATCTCTCTAGCTCTTTAATTTTAAATAAAATCTAATTACATCACTTACCCTTTCCCTTTCCCTTTCCTCTTTCAAGCATCTCCTATGTTTCCTCCTTCCATCCCTTCCTGAGTGTCCTCCACTCTTTCACAAACTGATGTCTCTTTTTCCTTTGATTACTATTATGTTGTTGTTTGTGTGTGTGTATATATACATACACATATATAATATATATATATACACACATCTATCTATCTATACATATACATATATATATATATGGAAAAGAGGGCAATATTACAAGAAGTTCACCAGATATGACCACTCAGACTCAGTGTATAACCAATTGAAAGTCTTTATTCCATCTGGCTGGGACTATACCCAAGTGTTTGGGAACCCAGGTATAGCCCTCAGTGTCCAGAATACTGTTTTTTGTTTGGTTGGTTTTTTAGGTAAAAACCATGTCCTGGCACTTCTCTAGGCAGCTGCAGGGACCTTCACAGAGTAAGAAATTTGAAACAAGCAGTTTTAACAGAAGCTAAGTTAGCTCTAGGACCTCCTGAACTTTGTTCCTAGAATAGAGTTGTGTCATTTTCTATGGGATTCTCCATCAGGTGGATCAGATTCTAGTTAAACCTAGAATGGCCTCAGGAAGAATACAAAATGCCAAAACCTCTGCCCCATCACAGACAAAAAGCTTTGTAAGAGTCATAAGACCAGCAAAGCCTGCTGGGAGATTGTGTCTCCTAGAAATGACAGTGAATCTACACACATGATACCTCAAAAATATGCCTAAAGTAAACATGAGCAAGGATAACATCAGTGACCATACTAACTAGGAAAGGGGAAACCTTGAGTGGCCCCATCCCTAGACAAGTAACTGAAGGCAGCTAGTGACCGTTGAGGATGGGAAAATTATTCTCTCCCAGAGATGAGCCCACTAATTGGTTATTCAATATAAGTTTTAAGAAAAATTCTGGGACAGTACTACTTATAGGATAGAATCTACAAAATTTCAGTAACTACTGTTTTAGACACAAATATTGACATGGAACCTTATGACCCCAAACAGTCAAAGCAATCTTCAGCAATATAAGCAAAGCTGACGAGATCACTATACTAAATTGAAGATATATAACCAATACATACTAATTCAAACAATACAGTATTGGCATTTAAACAGACATATAAAATTCTGTACTCAGTGTAAAGCCAAGACATAGACCCACGCATCTACAATCAACTGATTTTTGTCAAAGACACCAAACACATACCCCGGAGAATGGATAGTTTCTTCAGTAAAGGATGCTAAGAATACTGGATGCCTACATGTAGAAATCTGAAACTTGACTCCTACCTTCACACTGTATAAAATCTACTTATAGTGGGTCAAGAAGCTGAGAGTGGTGGTACATGCCTTTAATCCCAGCTACTCAGGAGTCTGAGGCAGAAAGGGCTCACATTCAAGACCAGGTATCTTAGGGTTTCTGTTGCAGTGAGGAGACGTGACCATGGTAACTCTCATAAAGGACAAACATTTAATTGGGGTAGCTTACATTATCATCATGACAGGACATGGTGGCATTCAGGCAGACACGGTGCTGGCTACATCTTGATTAGAAGGCAATAGGAAATGGACCAAAATACTGGGCATGGCTTTAGCATGTACAAGACCTCAATGCCTACCTTCACAATGACACTCTTCCTCCAGCAAGGCCATACCTACTCCAACAAAGCCACACCTCCCACTAATGCTATTCCTTATTAGATTATCATGACCAATTACATTCAAACTACCATGCTAGGTTTAAACTAAAGGCATAGGGACATTAATTCAGTGGTAGAACCCTTGACTAGCATGTGCCAGACTTGGAGTTTAACTCCTACTACAAAAGAAAAGTATAAAGACCTTAATGTAAGATCTGAAACTTTAAAATTATCAGAGGAAAGCAAGGGAAGCATTTTTTTATCTTGATGCAGGCAGTGATTTTCTGGGTAGGATGCCCTTAGCTCAGGAAACAAAAGCAATGAATGACAAGTGACAGCAAGCTGGAAGCTACTACCCAGCCGAGGAACCAATAAATGAAGGGAAGAGAAACTAAGAAGAGTAGAGAGCTTCATTTGACACGACACAGGAAAATTGAGAAGACCAAGAACAAGGAACTGAAAACATCATATTTGAAAGAACTGGTAACTTTCTGGATGAACATTCAAACAGTAAAATACAAATGGACATACATTTTCTTACATGATGAAAAATGTTCATTTAATTAATAGTATCAGGAAAATGCAAATTAAGGTTGTAATGAAATACCAGCTAGTATGCTATTTTATATTATTTAATTTCTATTAATTAAATATTACTTTTTCCTTTCTTTCTTTCTCTCTTTCCTTCTTTCTTTCTTTCTTTCTTTCTTTCTTTCTTTCTTTCTTTCTTTC
>CABHPQ010142394.1:30674-40870 GCA_902168405.1 Peromyscus aztecus
ATGCCTGCTAAATTCAGTTTTCAGGTCTAGGAATTATTAACTGATTCCTTGATACCATATATATATATATATATATATATATATATATATATATATAGGAGGTTTGTAAATAAAGGAGGGTTTACTTTTTCATAAAATTATTAGGGTGTTCATGTTTTCCTTGTCCTACTATGCTGATTAGAATTTTCACTATAACACTAAGTAGAGGTAGTAACAATGAGCTGTCTTCTCTTTAAATTTTTTTATGAAAAATTCATACATATAAAAAGTAAAATATGATCATATCAGTTCTCCATTTCCTTCCTCTACTTTCATTTTCATTTGTTTAGATCCAGTTTCCATTTATTATCACTGACCTTTCTGTTAAATAAGTTCTTTAAATATTCTTATCAGCAACTACTGTTGGTACACATTTTTCTTTCTTTCTTTCTTTTTTAGCTTTTTCATTAAAAAAAATCATCATGCCATTCCTTTCTTTGAAAAAGATTTTTTTTCCTGGAGTGTTACTTCTTCCTACTCTTGAGTCACAAGGTGATGCCCCTCTATCTTCTAAGTCACACTATGTCTCCAGATACATTTGCTCTTCTGTCTTTGCTCAAACAATTATATATATATATATATATATATATTTGCAGTTGCTTTAAGCAGTTTGATGATGAGATGTCTCCGTATAGCCTGATTTATATGTCTTCTACTTGGGCTTCATTGAGCTTCAGAGTTTATAGTGTTATAAACTTTGGGAAATTTTCAGCCATTACTTATTTTTATGTCCTCATTTTCTCCTTTTGAGACTCAGTTTTATGTGAAGTAGGTTGCTTTTCCCAACTCATTGTTGCCCTGTTCATTCATTTTTCTCTGTGTTTCATTTTTATAATCTATATAGGTATGATTTGACGATTATTAATATTAAATAATCTGTTTCTCCAATGTCTAATTTTCTGTCATCATAATCAATGCAATTTTTGTCTCAAGAAATGTAAATCAGGTATTTTATGTATGGATAGATAGATATTTATAAGTGTGTATGTCATGTATTGTGTCTGCTTGTCCTGTTCACTCTTCTTTATTTACTGGAGCATTCAAAACTTATTTTTTAAATGCAACCTTCAAATACTTCCACACAAATTCAATTGTCTCTGTTATTTGTAGATGTTATTTTTCTCTGATTTTATTCTTACCAGGGATCCAAGTTACTCACTTTTTATATCTGTAGTGCGTGCGTGCGTGTGCGTGTGTGTGTGTGTGTGTGTGTGTGTGTGTGTGTGTGTGTGTACCTGTGTGTTGCTGGAGAGTTAACCCAGAACTTCAGGCATTTCAGACAAGTGCTATGTCACAAAGTCAGTCTTTCTAAAAGCTTCAATTGGCTCCATATACTGATTGTTATTGCTGTTGCTATTGTTTCTTTTGTTTTGTTTTTAAATACTTTGAGGTTTGTTGTGATATGTAATTCAGTAATTTGAAAACATTTCCATCCTTTTAATGCTTGCTTTCATGCCCCTTTTCAGCAAAGGATAGGCAGATTTTTGTTTAAGACTACTGGTATCTACTATTGAGACAACACCATCAATCAAGTAGCTTATGTATTAGAGTTCTTTCCACCTACAATCTTTAAAAGAAACTATGGCAACCCCTGGAATCTCTGTTCACGCCTGCTGTAGTAGCACCAGCTTCCTCACAAGCATGTCCTGATGGTACTCAGGGGAAGGCTCCTGAGTAGGCATCTACAGACTTTCAGATTATGTTCTCTCGACTCTCACACCTTTTCTATTGGATGCAGTGCTCCATGAATTGTAGCTGGATTTGAATTTGGGGTATAAAATTCTGAGTTCTCCTTTAACAATTGAAAAAGTCCAATCTTGTTCGTTACATGGCATTATGACACGAAAAGTACCTTCAACCACTGAACCCCTCATCAGTCAGAGTCCTTCCCTTGGGAACCACTATGCTGCTGGCCGCTTCCAACTTCTGAGAACTACTGTTTCTTACCTCTTGCCTTTTTGCTATTCCAGTGTATTCAAGGAGTCTCTATAGGGAATTATCAGTAAAAATAAACCACAGCTGCTTGACATTTATGCCTGCCACATGTGCTATGTCTAAATCCAACTTATTTGAAACTTTTCTGAGCACATCATCTTTTTTACTGGGACTCTTCTGAAGGAACACCTAAACTTTATTACTTGGAAGGCACATGTGTCTGCATAGAAAACAGGTACCATAAAGATGTAAATAGGACTTCCCATGAAATTCAGTGCACGAGTGCTGGGTGCTTTCTCATGATAGTTAAGAAGCTACACTAATACAATCCCATCTTTACCTCTTCAACTTGGCATCCTCTGATGGCTTTGATTTGAGAATTGGTGGCATTGTGAAAAAACACCAGAAGCTTTGTCACTACGATAGGAGACTCACACACCATTATCGTTTCAATATTTATATTTTATTTGTATCCATAGGCCCTCAATTGAGTGTTAAGTGCTATAGAAGAAATGGTGGGATTTTTATCTTGGCATGTCAATCACAGCAAGAAAATGCTGAGGCCCCATGACATGTAGCACATCCTTGGTTTTTATATCTATTCCTTGTAAAATTGCTGGCAAAAAGCTTTTTCTTCCCAACATTCTTTTTTAGGTTTTAGCTGTTTGCTCATTTGAAAGAAAAAGTCTTGTCTGCCTCAGAATTTCTTGAGTCTATATTTTATTTCTGGAAGAACATCCATTCATACTGTTGTCAACACACAACACAAGTAGATACCCTGTGCCAGGCCCCAGGCTTCCTAGTTGTTATGTAACTACCCTCAAAGCATATATTAATTTTTGCTTTACCAAAAATAGACTGAGTTCCTACATAAAGATAATAAAATACATATTTCTATGTATGACTTGGAAAGCTGAGGTTTGGACAGGAGACCAAACAAGGAAAAGCTGGAAACAATGGTTTTGTCTTTAAGAGGCAGTGCTTACAAATATTTAAGAAACAGGTTATTGAAATTTAAAAAGGGTTGTAAGAAATTTCATCTTTTAATTCATGTGGCATTACCCGTCTTTAAGTTATGTGACCTTACCTGTCTTTGGGAGATAATAGGTTATCTCCCAAAGAAAATCAAAGAATTCTAGATTTTTTTTTATTTTTATTCACAGCCAGAAGAAATTCTGAGTGACCAGAAGCTTGCTCAACTTGCCACTCTTTTGTGATTAGATTTGCCATTTTAATACTTGAGATTAAGATTATTGATTTTAACTGATTGGCTAAAGAACATAGATAATTATAAAAATTCAATAGTTCTCAGGTAATAAAGTTTTTGTGTTCATTAGCCTTTCTGGTCAACAATGGTGCATCCTTTTCTTTGACGCCAGTCAACGCCTTTCTTCTTAGCTTCCTTCTCCACAGGAAATTTATCCTTTTTCTTTTAGCATATGTCCTTTCCTCCTGTGGGCGTTTTTTGGCTTTCTCAGACTCTCAGACAAAACTTCAATCCTGCTCAAATGGAAATCACTGACCCTTTCATTCATAAAATCATTATATCTAGGATAAAAATACACACTGCTAATTGGTCCCCCTTTTATATGTGATGAGTAACTTCAAATAAGCTCTTGGTATTCTCAGACATCTTACTGTGTCTGTCTGTGATATGATCATTATTTTAAAATAAACGAATCACTAAGATAACTGCAGTAATTAGGAATATTTTTCCAAATTTCTCTCTACATTCTTAGCTGACTATTCACATCTTTACCCAGCTTCCTGCTTGCCAGGCATTATGGATCAAACAGCCTAGAGTTTGAACCAATTACTTTTCTTGCCTATGTGATCATGGCTTTCTAATACACAGTCCTGCTCTGTATCTCCAGTATATATAATTATTTTCTTTTCTCCCTTGAACAAATCATTTCTAATACAATTCAAAATTATTGAAGTTTATTAGCTTTTTAAAAAATCTTGTTTTAAACCAATGTCTCATTTCTCTAATAAAACTTCCCCCAAAGAACTCTCTCTGTGGGCTGTTTTTTTCTATTATCTTTGTTATTTTTAATCAAACACATATGGGTGAACTCTTGATTTAACACGCTCTCATCAAATTTAACAGTACTGTTCATGTTGTCATTGGTCCATTCTCAGACACAATCATGTACCACTGTAAGCAGCAGTTGTGAGAGTTGATTGGTCTCATCTCTGAGGAATCCATGTCTCATTAGGCTTCATGATGTCACCTTCTGCATGTTTTTCTACTTCACTGGTATTGACTGAAATGTCTCACAAAAGCACCAAGAACTCTGGAGCTGAAGACTCAAACTCTTTTATGATCCACTAATCTGTATACCCTCACCAAAGTTTACATCTCGAGACATCCAGGACTTTTCCTTTAACTCCAGAGTCATATGTCTATGTGTTCAGTCCCTGTATCTGGACATCTTCATAAGCATCTCAGACTTCATTGCTTGTGGTGATATTGTGTTCCCCAAAATATTGTGCACCCTAATAAACTTATCTGGGGTCAGAGAACAGAACAGCCACTAGCTATAGAGGCCAGAAAAAAGGTGGCACACACACCTTTAATCCTAACATTCCAGGGGCAGAAATCCATCTGGATCTCTGTGAGTTCAAGGCCACATTGGAAACAGCCAGGCATGGTGACTCACGCCTTTAATTCCAGGAAGTAATGGTAGAAAGCAGAAATGTATATAAGGCGTGAAAAACAGGAACTGGGCTGGTTAAGCTTTCAGGCTTTGAGCAGTAGTTTAGCTGAGATTCATTCCAGATGAAGACACAGAGGCTTCCAGTCTGAGGAAACAGGATCAGCTGAGGAACTAACCTTCTAAGATTCATTGTAAAATGTAAGCACTTTATCTTCAATCCTCACTTTAGTAAATGGTAAAATTGTTTTTGACTTAGGTGAAAACTTTGGAGTAACTTTTGACTTTACTTTCTCTTTCATAACCTTGTCCCTCAAATCCTGTTGTGTAGCAGGAATCTTAAAAGGTCTTATTAATAAAATCAAGCCTGAGCCAGGTATTGGGGTGAATGCTGGAAGATCAGAGAAGCAGAACAAGCCACAGCTTCCTCACTTCGACAGTTCCTCAGCTGATCCTGTTTCCTCAGACTGGAAGCTTCTGTGTCCTCATCCCGGCTCTCAACTGAACTGCTGTTCGAAAGCCTGAATGCTTAACCAGCCAAAAGCTTCTACTTCTGGTCTTCACGCCTTATATATCTTTCTGCTACCTGCCGTCACTCCCTGGGATTAAAGGTTCACTTCTTGGGATTAAAGGCTGTGTGTCACCATGCCTGGATGTTTCCAATGTGGCCTTGAACTCACAGAGATCCAAAGGGATTTCTGCCTCTGGAATGCTAGAATTAAAGGTGTGAGTGACACCATTTTCTAGCCTCTGTATCTAGGGGCTGTCCTGTTCTCTGACCCCAGATAAGTTTATTAGGGTGCACAGTATTTTGGGGAACACAATACCACCACATTGTTGACTTATTTTCAGTACATACTCACATTCTATACAATATCAAAACAGAAATAACAGCCTTAGCATGAATCAGCACCTTTGTTTGTTTGGATGAATATAGTCTTGCTCCTCACTTGGTCATTTGTCTTATTATTCATACACATCGAAGTTATAGTTTAAAAGTTTAAATCCAACAATCTTCACTTTCCTCTGCTCAAAGCCCTTTATGGCCTGCCCTAACACTCAGAGTAATATCCAGACAATTACCTCACATTATGTCATAGCTTTCGTTGTTGATTTTGTGACCCCATTCAGGTCTTTTTCAAACATCAACCCTGCAATGAGACTTTAGCTAACAACTTGCTTTAAAATTGTAGACCATCTTCCAAGCTTTGGAAGTATCTTTGCCCCTTAACAATATTTATTGATTCTCTAAAGAACATATCTTCATTGATATTGTACCATATATATTTCTTTTTTAACTATTATCTTTCCTAATGATGAGCAAATTAATTGAGAACATGGATTTTTCTCTTTCTGTTTTCTTTTTCCCCTTCTTACCTTAGAAACTAGAACAGGCCTTGGTACTTAATGTTTGCTGAGGCATGAAAGAAACAAGGCTTTTATAGCAACCAAACAATGTATTCAGTCTTCTACAGCACCTTCTCCTAGCTAAAAAATATTGTGAACTGTACACAAATTATGTTTTTGCTAATAACACTAGATACATATTCCTTAATAACTAAGTGAAAGTCTCTGTACTTTAACACTGATGTTAAAAGAATGATGTGTTTTCACAAAGGATATTAATTAATGTGTACTTAGGTTTTTTAGTTTCCAGGCTGCCCATAATCTATTATCTATTGCAGCTTTGGTTCCCAACATCTTCAACTTCCACACACATGCACATGCACCATAAGGATTTTCAGACTTAGGCATACATACTTTTCAAATATGGCTCACAGTCAAGGACCCATATTATTTGAGGCTTTTTCCAGGTCTCTAATAGCAAAGTGTCCAAGTTACCATGGATAATTTTTTCACCTATAATGCCCTACCATTTCCCATCTATCTTGGAAACTTTTCATTGATCTGTTTGACAGAAGGAGCCAATACTGACTTGCTTGTCTTCTTCATGCTTATAGATATCATTGTTCATATTGTCATGTACTGTTGTGGAAGTCTTACTTACTGAAATTGTTAGTGCCCCATGGATCTAATCATCCTCTAAATATTCACTTGATAATAGGTAGTTCTTGCATTTGAATCCTGATCTTCTTTGAACTTACACTTCTAATGCTGAGCAGTGATGGATATGAGCATATATGCTGTCAGGCCTTTCTTTTTAGCTTTTCCAAGTTCATGATATCCAACCACAGCTGAGCTACCACTCATTTCCTAGTAATCACTTGCCCCTGCAGGTTATAATAGCTAGTTTGAATTTTTCTTCTGTGTCTTGAGCCTCAGTTCCTGCCAGTTTGCTAGCCACCCTTCAGCATATGCCCATGCCTCCTTCAAGAGAAAAATTAAAAAAAAAAACTATTAAAGTAAAATTCTTACATTCATGATACTAAAGCAGATACTTTGCATTTCATTTATCTCCCTTTCTTCATCTCTGATGGAGTCATGTGAAGTGGTGTTTTGATGGTTGTCTTTCCACCATTGAACCTCACTCCCTTCCTTCTCTCATTTGTGGCATTTTACTCCACAAACTGGGGTGGATTCCTTCTCCTGTATCTTCACCTCTCCAATTACTTCAGGCTTCTTTGCTTCTAAACTAACGGGGTTCGAGTGTTGTCTGACAATAAACAACCTTGTCTTTTATCACATTATTCTTTGACCACTGCCCTCTTGGTCATGCTGGCTTTGTACATACAGACTTTGCTAGCCAACAACCATTCTGGCTATCGTTATCTTACTCCTGATTCCTTACTCTGCTCTTTTCTCACTTCTATCCCGGGGCCACATCATAATCAAACTTCCAAATCCTAATTCACGATGTGACATAAATTTCTGGTCTTTTGAACTTCATTTCTAGGCACACCTTCCTTAGTCTTCTTCTACACACCCATGTCTCTTCCTCCAAACATACTGCAATAATTTATTGTAATTCTTGGAAGGAAAGACGACCTTACTTGTAGATGTGTGTCTGTGTGTGTGCGTGCACATGAGTGCCATGTATATGTACACTCAAAATACATGAACACTTTTTTATTATTTAACCATTACACATTTTAAAAATTAAATTAGTTCTTTAAGAAAGTCATACATCTATAAAATGTATTCTGATTACTCTCCTCTAGCCCTATTTTATTTCTCTCTCACCTTTGTCAATCTCCCTTCTTCCCTAGGAATCTCTTTCCCACATTAATGTCTTTTTGGTTTGTTTTGTGGATCATTGAATCATTGAACTCATCACACCATCCAAGTGACTGTAGGTTTAGAATTATCTATAGGAGCCTAGTGGACTCACCTCTGGGTACACAGCTAAAAGTAATGACTCTTGCTCTGAGGTCCTATTAATAGCCAGTAGTTCAGTTGTGAGAGGTGGGGCTCAATAAACTTTGTGGAGACCCACAAAGGTTGTCTAGTTGGATCTGAGCTTGCTTTACCCAGAAGGGCTGCATTAGAAGATTTTTTGACCATGTGCATGGTTCCTAGGTGATTGGAGGGGTCTACACTTGGCTGAGCTGGGGGAGGTCTTTGGTTCACCCTTGACATTCCTATGAATAGCCCTTTAGAAGACACAGAAGGGGCTGGTACATAATGATCCAGACCCTCCCGAGGCTATCCTGTGTTTCTATGTTTCCCTCCCCTCTGTCCTTCTAGCTAAATATTTCTTACTTCTCCTTCCTCAAGAGTACCCTGGGGGGAAAATGTGGGAGCTGGTCTCCCACAATGAACTCCTTTACATATACATCTTCCTGTTGGCAGGGCCAGGCTTATATAGTCCAGTGTCAGTAGCCAAAGGTGCTGTGAATTTGTGATTGCAATTGCCATGTCTTACCCAAAAGACATGCTCTTCCCAGCCTTTCTCCCTATCATGTGGCTCCTACATTATTCCTGCTTCCTTTTCTATAATGCTCCTGTAGTTTGAAATGGAATAGTAAGTGGAGCATTTATGGAAGTCTTCTCGGTCACTATTTATTCTTAGCATTTGGCTCAACCATATATTTTTCATTCAGCATCACCCACTGCAAGGAAGCTTCTATGATTAAGGCTGACATTAGCCTTTGTTTATAGATATAAACATCGATATTTTGGCCAATATATTGGCACTTTCTCAGTTTAGCTAATCAGTAGCAGTATCCCCCAAATACAGATGCTTACTATTCCTCTCAGTTACCCAACAAAAAGAGATAATAAGACATTATTGTTGAAGACACCATACATCTTGGTTGCAAAACACATTTAAATCAAGCTGAAACTAAGATGGAAACTATATCACTACTATTTACCTTTCAAAAATCAAGAATGTGCTAGGACACTACTTTGTCCTGCCTATACTTTCTGTCTGGATACTGGCCAATCGGTGTTTTATTTATTAATCAATCATCCACAGCACTTCCCCTTTTTCTTTTTCTTTTTCAAAAAGGAAGGTTTTAACTTTTGCATAGTAAAATTACATATAACAAAACAGTTATCAAGCAAGAATTACAGTTACAATATCTAGTCTATTTGTACTTGGCAAAATCAAAGAAAATATTCCATCTATCTTATATTTGTGAGTCTAAGGTTTCATATCTAACTTGTCGTTTATCATAACCAAGGAAAATTATAACTGTCTGGTCTTCAACTACATCAAAGACCTCAGAAGGATAGAATATTACCTGAGAAATGGGAGAAGGACACAAGCATCTTTTGGGAGTCTTGTGAGAGTAGACAGAGACAGCTGGAAGCCTGTACAGTCATCTAAAGTTCCTTTGTAAAGTTGGGGTATATGTCTTCAGCCCACAGGCCTAGATTCTCTCAGTCACTTCTCTCTGTGTTCTGTAGAATGTCTGGCAGTTTCCTCTGCAAAGCAGGAACCTGAAGGACCATTTCACCAAGCAAAGTTCAGTGGTCACCTTCCTATGGGTCCTGCATGTCCAGCCGATCAAGCAGTCCAGGCAAGAACAGTCTCTTGCCCAAATGACTATTTTTGCCAAGGTAAAGATAAACTCTGTATAGAGTGTCTTTGATGCCCATCCTCCTCTCTGAAGTAAATCAGTGCTGTCAGGAGCAGACATGTCTCATTGTCCAGAAAGTCTAATTTTTAAAACATTTTAAATTCCATATTCTGTAGGTCTTTGAAGTATTTGAAGACTACCTATCTATCTAAAATATATCTATGTATACCTAGAAAACTTAACATGACTATAAGTTTGACTATCATAGAAGACTAATTGTTCCATTATAATTTAGATGAGTTGTATAAACGTAATACCTTAAATAAGAGTAAAAATACACATACAGTATAACAAAATTAACTTTAAATTTGTATCAATAAACTAAAATCCATAGCAATGTAAAACATTTTTAAATAAATTGCTCTTTAAAAGTAAGTTTAACAATCTACCCTTTTATCCTATCATATCTATATCCTATATATCTATATCATATCCCCCTTTCTTGTTTTAGAAAGATATTTTATTTTTGATTAACCTGCTTTAAAAAAATATATTGATTTTTCTCTGTTCCACACCAGAGAACTCTTTTGATATGGGTCACAAGAATCTCTTAACCTTTTTTTTTTTTGGAATATGTTTG
>CABHPQ010142395.1:0-26445 GCA_902168405.1 Peromyscus aztecus
AGAGAGAGAGAGAGAGAGAGAGAGAGAGAGAGAGAGAATGAACCATGGTTTTAAGAGGCATGCTAACTCCCTTGATCATTTTGATAAATTGTTGAACAAAACATTTTGCTCAAAGATACGATTCAATATCTGGTTTTTGGAGAGTAGTTAAACCCAATTTTTTAAAGTTAGTTGTCTTCAGTTGCAATTCACAAACCATACAACTCACCCGTTTAAAATGTATATGACAACCGTTTTAGAATTACATAGCCTTCGCCATTGTAGTTGTAGAACGCTTTCGTCACTCCTGAAAAGAAACCCCTTATCCTGTAATTGTTACTCTCAACTCCTTGTCCTTCCCCCGGCGTAGGCAACCACTGATTGCTTTTTGTCCCCAAGTTTGGCTGTTACAGATGTTCATAGAAATGGAATCATGCAGTATGTGTGGTCTTTGGAGTCTGGCGTCCTTTACTTAACGCAGTGTTTTCAAGGTTTATCTATGTTACCGTACGTCTTGGCCTCATTTCCTTTTAGTGAGTAGCTTGCCATTCTGTGGCTATACTGCATCTTGTTTATTAAGTTTTCAGTTGACAGACGTTTGAGATCCTTCTACTTGGGCTAGTTGTGAATCGTGCTGCTATGAATAATCATGCAGCTTTGAGTGTGGATGTATGTATGTCATATGCTGTTATTCCTCCTGACAGGGTATTCATTTATGAAGGTTCCAGTTTCCATTGTCTTTCCTAATGCCGATACTATCTGTGGGCCAGCTTTTTGGTTTTGTGTGATGATAATAACCTGAGAAGCCGTGTAGACGATTTTGAAAGGCAGAACACCCACAGTGTACTGGGAGAGTGTCTACTCATCATTTGTCTTTCTGATCTGTGCCGCAGCTCTCAGTGGGCATGCTTCTGTCCCTGAGTGTAGACGGAGAAACTGTGGGGCCGAGGGCAAGAAATGGAATGTGTCAATGTGGTGGTAAGGTTTAAAGACAAACTGGAGAGTGATAGAGATACCAGAAATTCAGATGGAAATAAGGTGAGGTTTTTATGTTACACCTTCTCCTTTTCCTATCTGGAAGACAATGAATTCTTAAGCGTTTTAAAAATTGAAACTCCATCAAGTTGTTGAGATACCATTTTCTGTTTGGCAGGTGAAAACATGTCATTTGGGAAGCTTAGTCACACTGGTATCATCCTTCTTGGATGGCTGCATGCAGTAGTGGGAAGTAGACAGTCCTCCGAGGAGACCTTAGTTAATGTGGATCCCTCTAGGTATCACTCTTTAACAGTTGCAACTGGGGCAGTGGTTTCCCTCTGGGTTTCAGTTTCTCATCAGTAATCTCTGCAAGATTGTTTAAAGATAAGTGAGATAAACCAGGTGTGGATCCTGACACTGGGAAACCATGTGATAAACATGATTTCTTCCTGTGGAGTTGGGGGTGGGGAGGGGTTGTGGAATGAGAATGGAGAAGGATGAAGAACGTAGTCTAGGAGAAATCTTATGTTGAAGGAGTGGGCTCAGGAGCCTCTAACTGTTAACTAGCTGTGTGAGGCCACAGAACTGAAGAGGAACCTAGTAGAAGAATGCTCCTCAATTCATAGGTACAGCATCCCAGGAGGTGTCGGTTCCCATAATGGGGTCAGCGGATGACTGGTCATAGTTTTGTTTTGGCTGGCATTTAAAAAGCCTTCTGGTCCCTGAGGAAAACCGTTTTGGATGAAGCCACATTTTATGGGACTGAGCAGTTAATCCAAGAGTTGCTATGTAAAGGAAAAGCTAGGTAGAGTACAAGAGAGGTAGAGATGAAGAACTCATCCTGTATCCCCTGCCCCAAAGTAAAGTAGACTCCGGTATCCCTCCCTTAATTCCACAGTTGTGCCAGGTACTGTTTGCTAGATGCTGGAGACACGGTGCTGAGCAGGGTTATAATCTGAGGGAAGCGGGAGGAGAGGAAGCTGAGGAGGCGAAGATAGAGAGTTGACGTGCATGCGTTGCTGAGGAGCAAAGAAATGGAGAGGAGAGGTGACCCTGCTGCAGGTTCTCCTGAGAGCAGAGGAAAAGAATGGACTCTCTGAAGTAGGGAGAAGGGCCTCCCAGAATGAGAGCTTAGAGGCGGGATAAGGAGAAGGGTGATGTTTAGTTCTATTTTCTCAGAAGAGGGAGGCTACCTTATTGGCTACAGGGAGTGGGTGTTGGAGTTAGAAAAAGGGATTCAGAATTGTACTAATAACATAGCTAAGGAGTAGAAAGGGACAAATACATACATGTTGCTTGATATCTGGGACAAAATGTGTATTTCTGTGGTCACTACATCTTCACCCACCAAGACTCTAGAACTCTGTGTTTTAGAGTCATTGTAGTAAGTTTGTTAAATTGCTACTTATTCTTAGATCCTAGAAAAGGTCCAGAATATAGGATTTTATCCTTTGTTTTCTAAGCAAATATGTTGATCATATTTTCTTTGTTGTTGTACCTGTCTTAGTTAGGGTTTCTTTTTTTTCTTTTTTTGATAAGTGTAGTCATTTTATTTACTTTTTCGGTTTTTTTTTTCCTTTGGTTTTTCGAGACAGGGTTTCTTTGTAGCTTTGGAGCCTGTCCTGGAACTCGCTTTGTAGACCAGGCTGGCCTTGAACTCATAGAGATCCTCCTGGCTCTGCCTCCCGAGTGCTGGGATTAAAGGTGTGTGCCACCACCGCCCAGCGAAAACAGATTCTTTTTCCATACAATATATCTTGACTATAGTTTCCCCTCTCTTTGCTCCTCCCAGTCCCTCCCCATCTCCTTTCCCATCCAGATTCACTCCCTTCCTGTCTCTCATTAGAAAAGAACAGGCTTCTAAGGGATAACAAAGCATGACAAAATAAAATATAATTAGATGAAGCAAAAACTATCATGTCGGAGTTGAACATGGCAAACCATCAGAAGAAAAAAAGCCGCAAGAGCAGGCACAAGAATCAGAAACCCACTGTTTCTCACTCTTAGAAGTCCCATAAAAATTTAGTTAGGGTTTCTATCGCTGTGAACAGACACCATGGCCACGGCAACTCTTATAAAGGAAAACATTTCATTGGGACTGGCTTGCAGTTTCTGAGTTTTAGTCCATTTAGTCCATCGTGTCAGGAAGCATGGCACCACTCAGGCAGAAATGGTGCTGGGGAGGTAGCTGAGAGCAGGGAGAGAGAGTGACACAGGGCCTGGCCTGAGCAATTGAAACCTCAGAGCCCACCCCCAATGACACCCTTCTTCCAACAAGGCCACACCTAGTAGTGCCACTCCCTGTAGGCCTCTGGGGGTCATTTTCATTCAAACCACCGTGGAACCTTACTTGTTTAATTCTAGATATGAAATCAGTAGTCGAAGACATATGTTCGACTTTGAAGTTTGGCCACTTATGTCTGGAGGTGGAATCTATACATTATTTCTTAGGCTGTTGTTCCTGTGATAACTGAACTGTGAAAGAACTAAAGGAAAAACATGTAGCTATAGCTGGGATTTTGTAATTTGAAATGTATTTTAGAATTTAACCTTTTGTATCTAATGCAGCTTTCAGATGAATCTTTTGAAAATTCAAACAAAACACCTAGACAACCTAAAAAAGAAATGAAGAAGAAAGATACAGTGCCTTGGTGGATAACCGAAGATGATTTTGATGATGGTAAAGCCTGCTAATTTTTTTTTTTGTTTTAAATTATATGACCACAAGAGGTCAGTCAAGACTTTTAATTCTGCAGTTACTGCATTATTAAACTGTAAAGAAAACTGAGGTTTGAGTTGATTTTCATATTATCCTACTTTGTTACACATTATGTAATTGAGCATGTCTTTTTACATTAATTTGATTGAGATCATTTAAATTAAGGAGATTAGTCAAGTATATTTACATATTTACTTACCTTGTATATGATATAAATAGACGTTAGGTGGTTTAATAATCTGCCACTATATTCATGTAACCACATAAACAAATAAGTAGAATTTAGAATCACAGTTTACTAATAAGTAATGAAAAGCAATAATTTACTGCCTCAACAGTAACACATGCATTTGTTTTCTCTGACAAGTGTTTATAGACTTTTCCCAGGATGTTCCTAGTCACATTGTGCAAATGCAGTGTGACTTTAAGTATTGCTTACATAAATAATAGGTGTGCATCATATGTAGTGCTGTCTATGACTCGAAGCAAGTCACACTGTGTGGCGTAGACTTCTGCTTATGTTGCTGCCACAGTTGTAAAGAACCATGACTACTACTGTGTTCTCAGTACTCGTGGGTCAGGGGTAAACGCAATTATGTTGACTAGCAGTATTTCTGTTTCTCCTATCTGGGGGAAGATTTTACCTATGGCTTTTATTGTTGTCATTGTGGGAGGGGTGTTGTTTTTCTTTCCATTTTCCCCCTACAAGATTGAGGAATTCTGAATTCTCAATCAAATGACAGTTGAGGTTCTACATCATCTGATGGTAGCCCTCCTCTCTACGCTATGTGATCTAGCCACACTCAGTTACTCTGTCTTCTAGAAACACCTTTGGATCCCAGCCTCTGTGCCTCGATTATTGCTTCCCTGTGTCATAGGCCTTCCTCTCAACCTCCTTGTCCAGGCCTGTCACTACTCTGCAGTAGCCCTTCCAGCTCCCTGTTAGCACAAGTGTTTTCTCCTACACCACAGGGCGCCTCCACATTGTGTGGCACTCCTGGATTTGGGAGCTTTGGATGGGATAGGAAGTGCTTCTTTTCCTGTGTTAGCATGGATTTCACAGTGCTCCTTAGTTGTTATTGTTGGTGATGGTGTTTGTTATTTGTTTGTTTGTTTTTAACACTGCAATACATTAACAGAATTTCTCAGTGAAAACTTCAAGGTAATTTTTCATGAATTCCTCAAACCACATAACAATTAAGTATGCCTACATTCTTTACAAAGAGTTTTTTTTTTCTAGAATCATTTTTTCCCATTAGTATTCAAAAAAGATGTAATAGGATAAAAGTACTTTGGAAATTGTTGCCAAAGATTTGGGACTTAGTTAGCATTGAAGCCTTTTTTCTAGAAGGTACCAAATCAGAGTAGAAATATGCAAATATCCCAGAAGGAAAGAATGGCTCCTAGAACAAAAATACTTGCCTGTAGCAACTAAAATTATCAGTTGTTTTTAAGAAAGGTGTCAGTCCAAAGTAGGTACAGTTAATAAAAGAAACAGGCAAAGCTAGGCGAAGCACAAACCTTCAGACTTCCCTCGTACAGGAGAGCTCCGCTACACTCCACCCAGAGTGTAGCCTGCCCCGTTCCCAGTCACAAGCATTCAGTGAGTTCAAAGTGCATTCCGTGTACCAAGCACTCACTATTGTACTCACTAGACAGGAGTCCTGCCGCAGATTGAAGAAGCTTCTGAGAGACCTGTATACCCATCCTAAGGAAAGGGATACATTCAATACCACCAGTCTTGAGTAGCTACCAGTAAACATTGAAACTGAGCAAATTCTCATAGAATGTTGGATTTTGAATTTTTTTTCCAGTTGTCTTAAGGCTAGAGGGTTCTGCCTAGTGAGTGAAACTAGTATTCTCTTATTGTTCAGTAGCTAAATTATCTGTGAGTTTCTGTTATTGATCTGGGTCACATCTGTTAAGTCCAACTTTAGAGCCAGAGTGAGGCATTACCACAGCAGCACCCCAGCTGTGGTTGGCACTCAGTCATCTGCGGGGTCTGTGGAGAGATCACGACTTTGTACAGCTATGTGGAAGTTACAGTGCGATCTAGTAAGATCATTATTCACATAAAGTCAGAAAATAACTTGATTCTGGAGCCCAAGGTGTTTTTGTCAGATTGATAGCTGAGGCTAACTATGACACAAATCAATCATGAATACATGTAATGTCGCCATTATAACTTAGTTTCAGAGGAAGTGTGACATTGAAGAATGTTGTTAGAGACTGTGATAGCCTTGCCTCTCCAGAAAAATATTACACATACCCTGGTGTGAGACTTTCCTAGTGTTTGTGAAATGATGACTTCAGAGATGTCCTGGTGCTTTTCCTGACATGATATTTACAAGGAACTTATTTAACCCTCGTATCTGTCCTTGAACCTGTTCTTCCCGTCTTGAGTTTGGTATGTTGGTTCACATGCTTCACAGTCTGTTTCAAGCAACAAAACTGGGTAAAAGAATCTTATGCAGACTTTTAAAATGTTCTTTTTAAAACAAAGGTTACTGTAATTAAACAGAAATAGAGTTTTTCTTTTGTAAATTCTAGGTCTAGTTGTTTTATTTTTATTTGGTATGACAGATTTGTAGCCATTATGTACAAAATCAGTAAGACAGTTTCCTTGTGTTGGCATAGTGATCAGAACAGCTCCCTGAATACAACCACCTGAGTATAGATATGAATACCAACTCATCAAGTCTCGTTCCTAGGACTGCTTGGGACAAACGTGAGCTATTTGAAGACAAAGAAGACGTCTCAGCCTATTATGGACTCAGAAGAGGAGTCTGCTGAAAAAGCTCAATTTCTTAAGAGCAGTGGAACCTCCATCTTAAGTGTTGACAGCCTAGAAGCCAATGGTGAGAAGGAGGATGTGAGTCGGGAAGTCATTGTCACTGTACTTCAGAGACAGTGTACTTTGTAGCAGGGGGCTCAGTCATCCGGAAGCTTCCATCACAGATTGTACAGACAGATTATATGATCTCCCCAGAGAATCAGAATCACAGCTTAGAGACAAAGTCTACCCTACAGCCTTTTGTTGATCTGCTTGATGGGGGTGGGGGAGGGGTTCCTATACAACGTCAGCAGAAGCATCGCTTAATTTTATCAAAGTCGTCTGTGTTAACAAAGTATGTTTGTCATTCATTTCTATGTAGAGTTAGTCGTTTCTGAGCTCCATCATAGTACCCTGGGGTTGGGGTTGGACACATTAGAAGAACAAGAAGAGAAGGAGCAGTTCTTTGCCAGACTTGAAAAAGGCTTGACATCTTCTATTGATTATTCCAAATTAAATCAAGAACTGGATTCGGATGACTCCACACAATTCAGAGCTTTACATAGGTAAATACAATAAAAACATTAACTAATGCTTGTGCTTTTCTCTATTTCTATATGTGCATGAATTCTTGTAGGTAAATATATAACAGACAGATCCCATCCTGTTTTTTAATGTGTGGAAGCCAGGGTTTGGTGCCAGGTATCTTCCTTAATTACTCTCCACAGTTTCTGAAACCATGTCTTTAGTGAACCTGGAGATGGCCAGTTCAGCTGGAATGACTGGCCAGCAAGCTTCAGGGATCACCTGTCTCCAGCTCCCCACTGCTGGGATTGCAGGCACATGCACTGTGCGTGGCTTTTTATGTAGTTTCCAGGGACATGACCTCAGGTCATCTTGCTTTATCTTTTGAACTGTGTTCTATGTTGATTATAGTCAAGTTTTTCTAATGTATGGACAGAGTATGTAGATGTATAGTTGAATCTCCATTCTTCCTTTAAATATATGAAATTTCATACCTAAGATACTATGGAAACTAATAGTACACTGCCAGGTCCTTGCTAGGAAAAATACTGGCTTTCTATGGACAAAGGAAAATAAAAGTCCATATTATTATAAACTTGGATTTAAAAAAAAAAGAAGCCAAGACAAGTTTGGTTTGAGTCTTACCTCTGTGCATGGTGAGTGCTGGTTATCAGAAACCTCCTTTATCTAGAGATCCTAGTTGATGGAGCTGGCCACTCTCTCTAGAGCACAGTAGACCATTGCCATTCTCCAGTCTTTGTAAGCCCTTTAATTTCCTTAGTTTAGTGCTCCATGTAGCTGTTTTTCCTCTCATAAATGAAAATCAGGTCGTGGTCTTTCTCAGTTCTTAAGAGCACAGAAGTAGAATTGAAACAGTTGGAGGATCATGGCATGTGGACATGCACATGGTTGGATAACCATGGCATGTGGATAACCAGAGCCAAATCTCAGCAGATGAAGTAGCACCTGGACCAGCATGAGCTCTGACAAGCTTCCAGCATTGTAGGTAGTGACAGTTAACAAGTCTTCAGTCAGAAGCAGTGGACTCTATTTCTCACAACTGTACCACTACCTGGTTTAAGGCTCTGTCCTGGTTACTTTCTAATGCTATGATGAAAAACCGTGACCAACGCAGCTTATAAAAGGAAGAGTTTTCATGAGCTGAACGATTTCAGAGGGCTGGAGCCTGTGATGGTGGAGCAAAGGCATGGCGGCCGCCAGCAAGGACACCTCAAAGCTCACTCCTAGATCCACAAGCACCAGGCTGGAGAGCTAACTGGGAACGATGGGTTTTGGGAACCTGAGAGACCACCCTACTGACACATCTTTTCCAACAAGGCCACACCTTTTCTCATCCACCAACTGAGGAACAAGTGTTCACATATATGAACCTGTGGGGTCATGATCATCCAAACCACTGCAGGCCCCCTATTCAGGAATCTTCCATTAAGAGTTAAATTGCTTATTGGCATATAAATGCTCATCTAATTTTGTGGAGTTTTATTGTTGTTTTGGCCTTCCTGTAAACTTTGCTTAATTCTCATAGCTCATAATTCCTAATCTCTAGTGAAGAAGAGGTACCTGGTTCATGGGATGATGTGAGTTCATATCAATGCACACACGTGTAAAATTGTGTGTGTTTGTATCTAAAAAAAATGGCATTTTCTTTTGATTATTTATGCAGCTACAAATTAGTTTTAGGCTTTAAGAATCTTTTGTTTTCAAAACATTTTCCTTCTATCACCTTAGTTTTTAACTTTGATAAAACTTCAGTAGAACAATGGTACTTTAGAAAATTTGAAACAAATAATGCAACGTATATTGTATGGATATATATTAACCTGTGATATTACATGTTAAATGTTTTTCCAGTTATCACACTAACACAGAGCCAGCTGAAGATGGACATGAGAATGAATCAGAACATGAGGGGCTGCCAGGTAACTTCACTGAAAAGATAATACAGTGGCTAGTACAGACATTGATAAGAACGGTACTGAAAAGGTAAACCACACTGTCTTAGAAAGTGCTGTGAGCAGCAGTGTGTAGAGTGCCTGTGCTATCATCTCAATAACTAAGAAATTAGTAAGAGGGAACCGCCATCTCATATGTCAAAGCTGGTGGTGAAGTTGGTGTGAAGACAGTGGGGATCCAAAGGCAGAACAACGACCTCCAGTGTGTGGTGCCAGGAAGTGGTACTTTTCCCTCCTTTGGACTTTTTTCTAAAAGATAAAGTCTTGCTTTACATTGCTGGGTGGCCCTGAAGTTACTCTGTAAAGCAGGCTAGCCTTAAACTCACTACATAGACCAGGCTATCCTTGATCTCAGAGATCCTCCTGTCTTTGCCTCCCAAGTGCTAGTATTAAAGGTGTGGGTGCCTGTTTTTACATTTAAAATGGTTTGCTTAGCTGGGCTGCACTTCATTTCTCTGACTAACATGGCTGCCTTTGGTGTGTAATTGATGAGCATCTACCCTTTGTAAGTGGTGTTTACTGTTTTTATTGTTTTTGTTCTGCGTTCCCCTGGTTTACTTACAGAATTCTATTCTACTCCCTCTTTTGGCTTTTTAGTTAAATCTTTTTGTTGTATTTTTATCTTAAATGCCACAAACCATACATATTTTTATCTTATTTGAGGGTATTCAAATAACATTCTACTTTATATGCATTTTAATAACATCAAATCCTCCCCCTCAGGTGCCCATTTTTAGGTATTTTTTTGTTCTACTTCTCTTAAAATACCAGCATATGTTGTTTCTGTTGTTGAAAATCTTTTAAGGAATGTCAAGTACATCCTTGTAAAGATTTGTGTTGGTCCACTGCTCACTGTGGGATTCTGTGCTCCACTCCTGTGTGTGGATTGCAGTTTCTACACATACTGTTTTCTTCAGCATGAAGAACCTCCTTTAAACCATCTAGTTTAAATGTTGTTGTGAACAAAGTCTCTTAGCTTTTCTTGTTTGAAAATATGCTCTACCTTCATTATTAAAGAGTATTTTATATGAGGTATGGTGGATCACATCAAGGCTTGGGAAGCTGAGGCAGGAGGATTGAGAATTTAAGACCAGCTTCGACTTTGTAGTGAGACCCTGTTGAAAGACAGAAATAACAGGACACTACTTTCTTGATGTAGAGTTTGGTTTTTGTTTTTGTTTTTTTGATAGAGTTGGATTTTATTTTCAATTTTCTTCTGACCCATTTCTCATGAAGTCACTCATAACTTTTTATAGTTACTCTGCCTGTACAGCCATCCCTCGGTATCTGGAGCTATTAGCTTTAGTCCTCTGCAGGTAGTAGATGCCAGGTTCCTTTTACAATTGGCTTGTATTTACATATGACCCATGCACATCCCTGCGTGCCTTGTCATTTCTGGCTTACTTACTTTACACCTGTAAGTGCAGTGTAAACAAGTGTTACTCTTCATTGTTTACAGAGTGGTGACAAAGAGGGAAAGGTACATGTCTAGTGCAGACAAGGTTTGTTTCCAGATATTTTTAATCCACAGTTGGTTGAATCCATGGATGTAGAACCTGTGGATACACAGGCATGCTGTGCAGCCTGCCTGTTTTTATTTCCAAGACTTTCCCTTTGCTTGTATATTTTAGCATTCACGTTGTGGCTGTCTAGGCTGCCTTTCTCGTTTGCATCCTGCTGGCAATTGTTCAGCATCTTCGCTCTGTCGTTTGTGGTTGTCACTATATGGTGCTGTGGCCGTCCCTGTTGCCCCTGCCCTGTGCTCCTCATCACAGGTGTTAGAGCAGTGAGCTCCAACCCTCAGGCCACCGAGAGCCTTTTAACAACTTTTCACCCAGGGCTCTGGCTCTTGCTGCTAAGCCCTTACATTCACTGATCCTTTCTTCAATCACTTGATGTGCATCCATTTCTTTCTTTTTCCCTAAGAGCTCCTTTGGGTTTAAGTTTCTTCATTCTCCTTATCATGTTTATTTTGATCAGGTCTCTACAATTTTAATCCTCCTACAGATTACAGGATTGGTTCTAGTCTAGGCCTCTTGGCTGCTTGCTCTGGACGTGGAATCCTATTCTTTGCTTTCTTTTGTTGGTTGTTGGGGATTCTACGATATCTGGATTTCCTTTTCTTCTTTAAAAATGTCCATCCTGCTCTGGTAGACAGTCTGTTTTCAGCCCTTCTAGTTTCCCTTTCGGGTGTCTAGAGCAGCCCCTGGGCTATCATTTGTCTGCTCTACTATGGCGTTCCCTCCTGAGGTTTCTTCTGATAGTCCACAGTGATCAGTGAGGGCCTTCCACTCACATAGGTTGGGGTTGAAAATTCTCTCCCTGCCATGTGTCACCTGAAGGAACTGCCCAAGCTATAGTTTCCCAGCGCTTGACACAACCTTCACATTAAGGGTTTAATTCAGTAATGACCCAGAAGCACCCTTATCCCCAGGGACCCATGCAGATTTCTTCTGGAACTCTTTCTGCCTGTGTACGCCCTTGCCTCATCACGGCCCCATGACGTCTGTGTGTCTTGGCCTCTCAGAACTCTATTTCCTCAGCTCATTGAGACTTCCCCACCTTCCCCCATACTCCAAAAATGCATTCACCTTCAGTGATTATGGAGCTCATGTCTCATTTGTTTATATTTCTTCAGAATTAGTCAGTCTCTAAAAACAAGTACTTCCTATGTTTTGTGCCTGAGTCCAGCTGCAGCAGGTCAGAGAACCTGGAGAGATGTGATGTCAGCAGCCCTGCAAACACAGGAGACTTATCTGAAGAGGCCAAAGTTAACTCTTCTCTCGTCTTTATTTATCTCTTAACTCTTTATACTATCTAAAACAAAAATCCCTACTCAAAAAGGAAATCACCTTACAAACACAAGTTATATATTTTCCAACAACAAATTAAAATCTTTACATAGGAAGAAATCACATTATGATCACAAGTTACATGTTTTTCTTAGAAGCCACATGTAGTTAAACAGTTTTCTTTGTATCAATTTTCCCACTATAACGTCTTCACCCCAAAACAATGATTCTTCTATTGTTGGTTAACAAAGTTTTAAGCAGGCGGAGTGTATTTCAGCCAGTTCCTTTGTGTTGGCAGGCAGCTGTCTGCAGTTTCAGGGTAGCAGATTTCTCTCCTATTTCCACTCTACAAAACTTGACTCAAGTGGTCTAGCTAACCATCTGTTTTTTTCTTTTTTTCTTTATACACAATAGAGTCATTTAATTTCCTTTCACAACTTTGTTTTTTCAAGGTGTACACCGAAACCTGTGATTAATTCTGTAAGCTACATGACCAAGGAACTCAGCCCTAACCCTGGGTCCAGGGACATAATTGCCTGCTTTGATCCTCAGCCCGTTTTTCCACATGGGTCTATACTACATGAAACTTCCTTGTTTTCATTTCCATCCTCAGCAAGTCTCACATCTCTGTGCATTATTGCTCTATAAAAACCATCTCCATTATGATTTGCATGTAAATTGCCCAGTGCAGAGTGGGAATTTTCCCATGAAACAGTCACACTATACTAGATACAGTAGGATTCTCTCACACAGTAATCACACCATGCCAGGTACAGTAAACACAAGGCAGCAGCGAGCAGGAGAAGAAGCATTCTAGAGACAAACACAGCAGAAGCAAGGGGCATTCTGGAGACACCCCCGGGGCTTTGCCTCTCGGGAGTGTGTTCATCGTAGCTGTGCTAAGCGGAGTGATGTGCTAAGCTGTACTCCATACTGCGGCTTCTCTGACATGGCCACTGCCAATTTTGTCTAATTGTTCACGATGGATTTTAAATCCAGTTCCTTCTATTCTAGCAGACAGAGGAGGTTTTTTAGATTGCACCATATGCATAGTTTACAGGTAAATTTGCCAATAAAGGATAGAAATATCTCCAAAAAGGAGTATTTAGACTGTAATTGTCTATGGTTTACTTCATCTGAATTTTAAGAACATAGTCTTGTTTTGAAAATTACAATTTTGAGGTTAAGCGTAGGGAATATTTTGAATGTATAATATACTGTAGTGTATATAGCTCTCAGTGTCGCTGTGGTTGGTGAGGCTGGGGACTGACCCAGATGGTTCTCAGAGAATGACCACCTGTCTGGGTTGTTCCTTCGGCTTTATGTCAGCTTAATTCACTTTGATGTTTCTGAAATCTCTGACATGTTTTCCTCTCATTCCTGTGTCCCTTCTAGTGACATTTCCTTCTTATTTCACACTAACTCTGTTCATGACAGATCCCTAGGAAGGAGGCTGGTCAGTCATATGTTAGATGGTAATATTTTCCTATAATTTGTTCAGCTACTAAGTGAAGACATTAAAGTGTAGTTGGGATAATGTACATTAGCAATTTTCCCATTTAGAAGGAGGGGCTGAGTACTTGCTTGGCATGTCCAAGTTCATTTCCACACTGCAAAGAGAAAAAAGAAAAAAAGTGATGCATGGCTTCATTAGCTTTGATGTAGACTAAGCAAGACTAGCTATGATGCTGCCAATCAGTACTGCTGCACACCATGTTTGACCCTTAGATCGTGCATGTTATGTATGAAATACTCCTTAAATACTGCTTAGCTCTCAGATCTCAGTGTCCCCTGAGATCAGTGATGTTGTCGTCTCTATGGGTGAGAAAAGTAAGGCCAGGGGTTTTGTGATGGACTACCATTCTGAAACTGAAAGTAGTGGGATAAAGAATTGAGTCCAGGCCTTCCGGTTCTGGGTCACACTCTCAAGCACTACTTTCACATACTATCTCTATACACCCACACTGTAACCCTTTGCAGTCTGAAAAAGGATTCCTTTCCTTTAGCCCACTGATCTCAATCAGTTTCTTGATTTAAAAATAATAAACAGCCAGGCGGTGGTGGTGCACACCTTTAATCCCAGCACTTGGAAGACAGAGGCAGGCAGATCTCTATGAGTTCAAGGCCAGCCTGGTCTACAGAGTGAGTGCCAGGGCAGTCTCCAAAGCTACACAGTGAAACCCTGTCTCAAAAAACCAAAATAATAATAATAATAATCAACTTAAAATTGATGAAAGAGATGTTGGCCATTGAACTCCTGCCCTACCTGCCCCATGAATAGACTGATGAGATCAGTTAACTTGGAGATGCCTTTTTCTCACACTACAAAGACACTAAGATATAGTCAGGAGCTTTACACCAAGAATTGTCCAGGAATGAAGAACAGGGGAAGTCATACTGGGCCAGGATTTATGTAAGGGACATGTCAAAGTACAGAAAATAAAATAACCTAAGATAGCCTTCATTTTAAATTGAACTCATTCATTTAAAAAAGAGGAAGAAGAAGAAAGAAAGAAAAGAAAAAAAGATCCTGGGAGGTACCTTATTGCTAATACCTCAGTGGATTATATTTGGAGATACCTTTTTTATAAGCCAGTAGTCCTTCCTTGAAACTTAACTTTGACGGTATGATCCTTCTGTTTCTAACAATAATTTCCTTCAGAAACATACAGTGATGATTTTGAAGATGCAGAGGATGTTGATGCACCTTTGATTACTAAAGATGAAGAGACCCATCCCGAAGAAAACTCAGAGTCAGGAAAAGCGAATGTTCCCACACAGGTATATATCAGTTGTCCTTCAACAGTTCTGTGACTGCTTTTATCTCGCCACGTGACGACTTGAGGTACAGAGTTCTTCATGGCCTTGCTCATTGTTAACTTCAAGTCTCAGGGTGTCAGTGTAACTTAAACAATCGTAACAGTTGATGCTTTTAGACAGGATGACCTTTGCTGTATTAAAACCTAAGGTACGTTTTAACAATTGAACACAATTAAATGTTGATACTGCTTTTCAGTTGGTCTGTGAACTGGCATCGTTGTATGACTTGACCTTGTGTAAGCTGTAAATAGGCCTTCTCAGGATTGGTAAGAGTGGCAGTGTTAGTGTCTGGAACTCCTGTGCTTAAGATGAGGGACCACACTGCTCTGCTCACACCCTGTCTGCTGTTCTCTAGGTCTGTCATCCCTCAGTCCTTTCCAAGGTGTGTTTAGGCTACCATTAAATATTACCTATGTACTATAATTTATCACTTAAGCTATATAATAGTCGTTAATGGGATCATTGTTATTTATTATTTTGGTTTGATCTGGACAGTTTTTTGGGGGACTGTTAGGACAAGATGTTTTAAGCTTATATAAAACTGTAGATTCTCTAAATAGAAACACTTGGAGGTTATACATAAATGGCTTTGGTTTTTTAATTTATATAATACATTTCCTCAATATCACTCAGTCTGCAGGAAGCAAGATGATTTTTAAATTAACAGCAAAATTAATGTGACCTCATGACATCTTTAGAAATAGATGGTATTTAAATTTGAAATTTGGCAATCCCAACATTTTATGAAAAGTAATCAATAAGGGGCATGATATTACCATTTATCAAGAAGGTGTACTCTGCATAATAATGTGGAGCCCTCCCAGAGAGCTGAGTAAGAATCAAAATAATAAAAAAGTAAAGTTGTTACTGTAGGAGACCCTACACTCTGCCTAGCCAAGAAGGGAATCCAGGGCAATGCTACTTAAAAACCTTAGTATTGAAGAACTGCCTCTCTCCTGCCATTTGGTAGCAGCCTGTCTGAAGTGATGTCCTTCAAACTGTAGAGGAAATGGGGAATTGGATGCATGTTTGGTAATTAATTTTTGAACAGTTAATTGATTGATAGTGTTATAATTGTAGGCTCCTATGTATCATAGCCCTGTTACTTTGATATTTTAAAAAAAGACAGAATTTTTGAGCACAGTAGATGAACTGATGACCTCTAGCTACTTTAGGCAAAGCTTCTTAAGGCCTAAAATAGTTTTGGTAATTGCCCAGGTTTAGAAGAGACAGGTAGACGTTCCTACACAGCTGTGGCTCAGACAAGTGTTGGTGAAGGAACCTAGAAAACATGGTTCCTGATCTTGTAACTCCTGCTTCAAAGAACTGTGGGCATTTCTGTGGTCATTCATATAATTTTGCTTCTACAATATGTAATTTTCTTCTTTTGACTTAGGAGGAAGAGAAAACCGGCATGCTGGCTAATGGTAAATATTAATTGGCAAGTAATTAGACTGTTTAAAAACCTCATCTAAATAATTTTGAATGAAATTCTTTATTTTGAATGTCTCTCTAAGGAATTAAAATTCATAACTTTCTCGGTCATTTGTCCTTTATGTCTATCTTGACCCCACCCTGTAATGTTTGAAATATTTCCTTTTCTGTTCTTCTCGGGCCTTTTACCTTCTAAATAAATGTATAGCTATATAGAATCACTTGTGTTTGTTTTGATGTTAGCCTGTTATCTGGTACATACTGTTAAAGTCATGCATGTGGAAACACATGATTATACACTAACAACATTTATATGTAAATATTCACTTTTGAGCATTGCATGTGCCTGATTGTATTGGACCAGAAGTCACACAAAGTCTCCACACGCCCTCCGCTTTGTTTATGTTCCTGCAGTTGTGCTGCTCGATTCTTTAGACTCTGTTGAGGATGTCGACCTTCCTGATCAAAAGAAAGCAAGCCCTGAAGCAAAGGCCCTCCCAGAAACGACTGGTGGGGAGCTAGCAGGAACAGGTAACGGATGTGAAAGTTGGATTCTTCTCTGACTATGGAATGCTCTGTGACTAACTGTCTTCATTTCTCAAAAAATCCACAAAATAACCATCTGGACATTAAAGGCATTCAGTCTCATAGATTGAATATGCTGTCAATACAAGGGGAGTGTTCTAGGTGAGGATTAACTAGTGGTTGTGCCCTTCCCTGGTTTTCTGTTCAGTTCACCATGTGTAGGAGAAATGAACATCTGTCTCAGCTGTGCTTTACATAGTTCCCTCCTTAGGGAAAGACTGGGTCGTGCCCTTAAATTCTGAACTATTTTCCTTAAAGCTTGTAACAATTTTGTGATAATGCCCTTTCAGACTGTAAAGTACTAGGATCATTATTGCCAATTGACTCTTCCATGAAATTAGGATTGTGCCAGACAGCATATTTAGTTTTGATGTAGAATATAATATATTCTTGATTTCTCACATGGGTAGTTGCAAATGGGAACTTTTTAACTGTCTTGCTTTGGGGGTTGGTCAAGTAAACTGAGATACTTCGATAAAAACAATAGAGATCACAAACCTACTCTAAGCATCTTGTATTTATTTATACTAATTACTTTCTTGTTGTAGAAAAGCTCATATAATCCCAGCATTCAGTAGGCTGAGACAGGGGAATGGCAAATTAAAGGTCAACCTGGGCTATTTTAATAAGACCCAATCTTGGAGGTGGCAATGTGCCTCAGCCAGTAAAGGTATTTGTTGCCAAGCCTGACTGACTACCTGACTACCTGAGTTCAATCCCCAGGACCCACATGATAGAAAGGGGGGAAAAAAAAGACACCAGCAGGTTGTCCTCAGACCTCACGTGCACCATGGTATGTACACATAATACACATAAATAATGTTTTTTAATTTAAAAAAGACCAGGTCTCAAACAAATAGAAAAAAACAAAAAGTACTTAAAATGAAAAGTTAGACATTTCGTCAAGACATAGTTTTGGTACACAAACTGAGTATCTACCATGATGACGTGTTTGCAGAGCACGTCTCTTGGTCTTACTACTATTGCCTTATGCAAGCATGTCACCTCCATGCTAGCACAGTCTGTCTGTCTTCTCACGGTTTTTGGTAAGCAGTCATGAGCTCTTTTAAAAGATGAGGATAGAACTATAGCTTTTCCGCCCTGAGTACACTCTAGATTTGTGTGTGGGAAACGGTCACAGGAGTGCTAAAATGTGCAGGAGACACGTAAAGAAGGCAAGAGTTATTACATGATTTCTGCAGAGTGCTACAGAATTATGGAGGTGGCACACTTGATTGTTTAAATTGGCTTTTGTTACAATTTTAATTTTCAAAGCAGGATTTATCATCTGGGGATTTATGATTTTTTTTTCCCCTGAAACACTATGTTGTAAAACAATAGGAAAACACTGCCATGGGCTATAAAGAAAAACTCAGAAACCAAAAGTGTATTACTCAAAGTAGTAATACATTTGTTGTTCCTGTTTCAATGGTTTTGAATCTGCAATGATTCTTTTAGGCAGTCACTGGGAGTGCGGTGTGACTTTGTTATACAGATTTGTGTTCATGTTCCCAGCTTTGCTGCTTAGGAGCTTTGACCTTGGACAACTAATGACTTTATCCTATTTCCTCCTCTTTAAAATGAAGCCTTGTAATGGTCAGCTACTGAGGATACAGCATAGTACATTGTTAAGATCATGGCTCAGTGAGATGGCTCAGAGGTAAAAGTCCTGCTGTGCAAGCCTGAAAACCTGAGTTCAATCCTCAGAATCCATGTAAAGGTGGAAGGAGAGAACGGAGTCTACAGAGTGTGTGTTCAGTGCTGCTCTGCCACCCACTCAGCATTCAGGTCATTCTGTAATGTATTCAGCAGCTCATTCAGTGACCTCCTATTTTTATAGAAAAAAGAAATCACATTATACTTTTTCATTTTTCATAAAAATTATTCCCTCAATGTTTCCCCTGTGGGTGTGACTAGTGGAGGAGTAGATTCACTTCTACATAAAAGACAGCAGAACAGACCTTTCCCTCAGATCATCTTCAAAATACCTTGCTCTTTAACTGTTGGAAACTCTGCTGTGATAGTACCCTCTACTTGTAGGCTTTTTTCTGTTTAAGATGTTTGTTATTTTGTGTATGTGTTCCAAACAGTCTTGGTGACGGTGACTTGGGCATTAAAAGCCTCACTGTAGGGCATTACTACACATGCCTCCATGACACTCATCTCCTCCTACATTTTGAAGTCCTTATCTAATTACTCTTTTATCAATAAAAACTCGGGAGTCAGATATCAGGGCACAAACCTGATTGATCAGAGAAGCAGTGTCGAAGCAACCAGTGACCTCTCTCTCTCTCTCCTTCCTTAATCCAATAGCCAGAGAATCTTTATGAGCCGCTCCCTACTACTTCCTGTGTCTCTTTATATGTCCCGGGTCCTCCAAAACCTCTGTGGCTGATTTTGGTCAGCTAGTAGCTAGCTCTGCCCTTTGATTCAAGGTAAACTCTATTGTCAGTCTCAGGAGTGCAAGGAAAATAACCCACAACAACATTTAATGTGGAAAAAAAATCCCTTACGAGCTGTGTTCTGTACAGTTTCTATTGTGTATAGAACATGAAGTTCTATAAACTGTATAATTTATTTTATTATTTAAGCATTAATCATAAATGTCAAAAGAGGAAACTGGTTGCCCTATTTATATTTTTTCCCATTCTATGGTTTATTCTTTAATTTTGAAAAGTCCACTGTTAAAATTGTCAAATATTAAGAAAATATTGATAAAAGTATTAGGTCATTATTCCCATTAGTTTTCCCCAATATTTGTCAGCTGTTGGGAGGAAGGCTACTAAGGCAGGAAGAGTAAGAGGTGACATCAAGGTTTCTGGTTTGGGTGACTGAGTAAATGATGTTGTTGTTAGCTAAAAATAGAAAATTCTGGGAGCAAAACAAGTTTCGGTGAGGAATATAACGAGTTTAGTTGGAAGTGTGTTGTCTCTTTTAGAGAGTTTGGTATTCAGAAAAGTGATGACAGATGTAGATTTGGGACTGCTGAAGCAGGCATACAGATAAGGTGAAGAGCTAGCTGAAACTAGCTGGGGGCTACAGATACACCTTGGTTTGTAAGAATGCTTGCTTGGTATTCACAAGGCCCTGGGTTCAGCCGCCAGTGCTTTCTAAGACAAGCGTGATGGTGCATGCCTTTAATTCCAACCCTTGATCAGAAGTTCAAAGTCATCTTCAGCTGTATAGCAAGCTCGAGGCCAGCCCAAAAAGAAAGGGAAGAGTCTAGAGAGATGGCTCAGTGGGCAAAGGTACTTGCCATGCAAGACTGGTGAGCCAGTCTCTAGAACCAACATAGGTAGACAGAGAGAACCAACTCCAGTGTTGATCTTTAACCTCCACTGTGTAATTTGTATTTGTATGTGCATACCATATACATCCAATAATAATAATAATAATAAAGTTTTAAAACAAAGGGAAGATGGAGGGGAGGAGAAAGGGAAGACTTAATTGGATTTTTAAAAAAGTCTTCAGAGGGCTTTAGAAGAGGACTAGAGATAGACCGCTCTTGGGCCATTGATAATAAAAATGGAGTGGTAGGAATCACAGGTAGAAGGAAAGGTGTAAAAGAAACAACGGCCAGGTAAAGGATCATGTCAGATGCTCAGAAAGGACACATGACCGGGCTTGGCCGTCAGGAAACAGCTCTGAGTCTGAGCAGCTTCGACAAGATGATGGAACACTCTGGGGTTTGCAGAGTTGGAGGAGCATGCTGGTAGTAGAACCATCCCAGGCTGAGAGTACCACACAGCAGCGTGAGAATGCGAGTGGTGAGGCAAGGAGAGGACCTTTCAGAGGAGCGTGTCCACTCAGGAAGTGTGAGAACAGTTGTACCCGGCACAGGGAGGCTGGTTAAAGACATTGAGAAGGCCGGGACAATTGCATCATCAGGACCGTCTTCACTTGCTGTGACTTCATAATGATAGCCTACCCAGGTTTCAGCTCGACTCTGCTTTTCTAATATTGCCATTGTCCTGCAGCCCTGTTCACCATTCCTGAGAGACTAAGGAATGACTTCAGTGCTTCATCTCTCTCCTGTGCACATCACCTTGTGATACCTAGGAATCGCATTTATCTCAACAGGCGTTTCTTATGGCCAGAGCAGTGGGGACACTGAAGCCCTGCACCAGGCTTACAGTCACATAGCTCATTCTCTGGGGGACACAGACGAACCAAGAATTGAGGCTAGCACTATGGGAAATGTCAAGAACTTTGGAAAAGATCATCTTCAAGAAAACGAAGAGTCTTCAAAGAACATTTCTACCACAGAATCCGGTAAAGGCTGACAGCTTTAGCAGAAAGATGATGGGTGGATTATGAATGGACAGAATGCCTCTACTATTTGCCCTCTTTAAACAGTGTCCACTGAAGCATATTTTACATACGGTTTGCTGCGGTGATGGCTACTCAGTGTTATATAAAGGGCATGATCAGATGAAACCTCACCTGGATTAACTGCAAAGTTAGAACTAAACACGGAATGTAGCTCACCTTCTAATGAATGTGCCTTAACCAAATTAAGCAACAAACTTGGCATACATATATATGTGTATTAATGCTTTTTAACAGAAAACAGTATTTTGAGATTTAAAAAAAAAAAATTACATAGCAAGTGTGTATGTGAGGTCTGGGTATAGATAATGGAGATGTATTTAATAAGTTCAAAGAAAGGCTTCCTGGTGCAGTTTTGTGATGCAAACTTCATTTATTGTGCATGCTATTTTGTTAACTAAATGAAGTAGAGAAAATGTTGACTTTTGTGGCACTCAATGTGTAATTTAGATAATGTTTTGGTTTCTAATTTAACTTTTCTCCCCTTTTAGATCTGCCCACAGTAGAGGAGCTGATGAAACCCATCAGGATAGACTCCTATGGGGTCAGTGGCTTTGACTTGCCACCCATCAGGTATGAGGTTTGCCAGTGCCCTGTGCAGGATGTTGCTCAGCTGAGTGGTGTTCACTGTTTGGCTTCTTGTGTTGTCACGGGGACCTTCAACCATCTGTTCTGTGGAACCGTTCCTAGTGGACGGTTAATCAAAAACACGGGCTTGCACGTGTCTGCCTGTGAGCCACTGATTTCTTTATGTCTGTCCTCCATCCGTCAGAATTCTCCCAGTACTGCAAGAAAAAGAGCTGCCGAGAGAGTTGGTGCCATTAATCAGATCTAATGTTTTCACCGAAAACATTCATCTTTCAATGGCACATGGGTAATTGATTCACCATCGGGAAAATTAATTGTATTTTTATATGAATCATAGGTTTTCTGTTTTATGAATCAGTTAGTTCTGACGTAGTCGCCAGCTGCCTGTCATCTCACAGGGCTAGCTCTGAGGTCATGAGAGAAATTGGCTGCGTGGAAATCCTCCAGCTCCAGTGTTTAGTGGCAGTGTGCGCAGGGTTCCACTGTTCATCAGCGCAGGATGACAATCACAGTAACCTGTTGCACACAACTTTGCATTCATGTAGCATTTATAGTATCCTGTCCTCTCCCTCACGTCCTTATAACATGTAGGACAGGCATCTTCAGACTCCTCCCTCAAAGATGACTCTGAATTAACTGGATCTAACTAGAGCCAGATGATGCTGATCTGGCACCTCCCGTACTTTACATGACAATAGTGGACGAGAATGGCACATTCTTTATGTATGTTAATTCAGCTCTCCAGCAGCTCTGAATGTAGCCCACTGTTTTCCTTAGTTCACAGACAAGAAAACCGAGGCTTAAGGTTAAAATAATTGTCCAAGGTCAGATGTCTGCATTCAGAGAACACAGTTGGCCCATGTGCTTAGCCACTTGCACGGTTCAGTCTGTGATTCCATGAACTGTTTTCATGAAATCATCCTGCCCCCATCTCATTTGCGTTTTCAGATACATTTTTGAGCCCCTACCTTACCGTGTTCTCATTGGGGAAATCTGCTTGTGGTTTCTTGGCCTTGTTCCACACTTACTGTAGTCGAAGGGAAGATGACACAGTGAAGCTCACACTAAAATCCCCCGCTCGAGTGCTAGGTCTGGTGCTCACGCTGCTCTCTTCAATGCTAGTCGGCATTTGTAACGGGGAAACTGCACTCTCATCGATGTTTGAGGGGACGTAAATGTTGCTAAAGGATTTTCTTATATGTAAAATTATTTTAGCACTATGAATTCTAAAACATACATTTTTACATTTGTTTAAAAGCTGAGAACAAACAGCTCTTGTAGAGTAGACCTGTTTTCAGTTATTCAAGGTATATGCCCATAAAGGGAATTGCTGGCTCACACAGAAATCTGTTTTTACTCTTTGTGATGAACCGAAGCTATTTTTAACAGCAGCCGTGCTTTCTGACATTCCCACCAATAGTGCACAAGGATTCTAGTCCCTCCGTCCTCACCAGCACCAATTGTTTTCTGGTAGCCATTGTAACGGAACTTTGAGGACAGGAACCTAGAGGCAGGAGCTGATGCAGAGGCCATGGAGGGTGCTGCTTACATGGCCTGCTCAGCCTGCTCTTTTACAGAACCACCAGCCCAGACATGGCCCCACCCACAATGGACTGGGCCCTCCCCCATGAATCACTAATTAAGAAAATGCCCTGTAGACTTGCCTGCAGCCCCATCTTATGGAGGCGTTTTTTCTCAGTTGAGGCTGCCTCCTCTCAGGTGACGTTAGCTTGTGTCAAGTTGACATAAATCTAGCCAGCAGACAGCTGTTGTGCTAAGGGAAGTAAGTCAGCCATGAAAAGACAAACACCAAATGCTCCTGCATGTTTGAAGTACATGAAATAGAAAATCATAGGACAAAAAGAAGAAAGGCAGACGCTGCAGCAGGGGAATGGCAGTGGTGGGGGAGGGGTGGTCTTTGATCCTCCTGGAGTTTCAACTGCACAAATTCAACAGAGTATGGGGGCAGGTGCGGAAGTTTGTTCATCATTATGAACAGATTTTACCACTGAAACTCACACTTACAGTGGCTAAAATGGTAAATTTTATGTCAAATACATATAACACAAGAAAAATAAATAAACATAGCAAACAAAACTGAAGGGAAAACAATTTCAGAAATGTCAGTAATGCACCATTAGAACATTTAAAGCCTTTAGTGGGCTGTAAGGTAAGTAACTTAACTGCGGTAGCACATAGTCCCTGAAGTCCTCGTAGTGTGCCATCACACAGTTATTTCTCACTCACTCATGAGTCAATGAGGCTGGGTGGGCTCTGCTCTATGTAGGCATTTAGTGCCCAGTACCTCAGTCACCAGCTGTAGCTGTGAGGCCGTCGTGATACCCAGCCAGTAAAGACATGGCATATCACTTTGCTTGAATTCTGTCAGTCAGCACTAACACTCTTAAGGAAACCAGTTGAAGGAAGGTGGAAATGTGATTTGCTTGTATGCCTAGAAAGAAAAGCGTATTAGTTTGGTAGTGTCTAATTAGTACCTAATGACCAGATAGCCGATAGCTGTCTCTCTTCTTGACACAAAGTCCTACTCGGAGCTCTCGCCATCTGAAAGGCCATGATACCCTAGTGAAGCACAGCCCTCTCCAGTTTGGGTGTGATATTCTTTACCAGTTGATGAGTGAAAAGATGGGTAATGTGCTTTCTTACCCCTAGCCGGCATCTAATAATGGGCCTGGCTCCATTCAGAAACAGAAAGTCTGCAGGAAACAGAGCATCAGTGTAACCACTTAGAAAAGACCAAAAGGACCTTCTAAAAATCATAAATAATGGGATTGCCAGATCAGGTCGTTGTACTTTTCCAGAACTACTTATGAATATATTGCTCTGGATAGCCGCTGCTCCTGTTCCTTGGAGGATTTATCTCAGGTTATCAACATTGGCCAAGCCAAAGTGGTTTTGTGAGGGGGACGTGCCCTGTTGGGTGACATGCTTTTTCTCAGTCTCCTTCCTGCCTCAGGTAGTTTTGGGACTCCCATTTTCTGGCTCTAGGGAGTTGTTCTGCTTTGCTTTGCTTTTGACCATGATTGTTGGCCTTCAGTGGCTTCTTGTCTGTCTTATTCCAGTCAGCTCCATGTGCCAGTAACCAGATTCAAAGTTCTTTGCTAAATGAAATTTTAAATCTACTTGAGGTGTTTGGTTCTTGACCCTCTGGGAACAGTAACCCCATGTGAAGAACACACAGGATCTATGGCCCTGTCAGAAACATTCAGCACTCTTTCAATTGAAAAAATCTAAGAAATTCTATTTCTCATACCATCTTTCCGGAGTGAGTCCTTGGCTGATGTGTATACGTGACAAGTAAACCCAATAGATCTTAAACTTCTAAGTATTCCTTGTCAGTTCTCTGGAAGAGCCCATCTGTCCTGAGTTCATCTGGTTTCTCATAAGGTCTTACTGAAAGCAGCCAGTAATAGCCAGCACATAGTATCATTATTCCTCTCCAGCCATTTATTCCTCTTACTGCTCCAGGTGTGGCATGTGGTCCCCTCATAGAAAGTTAGAAGTGGTAGGTGAGCAAGTGTTTTGCATTAAAATGCCTCTCTCTAGCCTCTGCCATCAGTTTCCTGGCACCCAAAGCCCATCCATCCTAGTGCCCACATCCTAATGGCAAGAATTAATAAATGTCCGAGAAATGCAGCTGAATTGGTACCCAGCAAGAACAAGAAACAGTTTGGATTGGCATCTAGACAAGGAAGGAGCTGATGTTTTTCTCACTGACTCCAAGTACTTTAGAAGTTTCCAGCATTTACTGAGTAGCTTGTCTACATAGTATAAAAATGGTAGCCTCTTAAAATGTTCTTCAATCACGAATCATAATATATTCGCATTTTTAGAGCCCTGTGACTTACTGGTGTTTGACTAAATATAAGATATTCTCTGGAAATATAGTTCTCAAATTTAAAAAAAAAAATGATGTAGCCAGGTGTGGTGGCACACGCCTTTAATCCCAGCACTAGGAGGCAGAGGCAGGCAGATCTCTGTGAGTTTGAGGCCAGCCTGGTCTACAGAGTGAGTTCCAGGAGGACTGTACATAGAGAAATTCTGTCTTGAAAAAAAAAAAAGATCTATATCAGTGTTTGAATGCATATATTTCAGGGCACCATGTGCATCCCTGATACCCATAAAATGCCAGAAGAGGGCACTGAGTCCTCTGGAACTGGAGCTACAGGCAGTTATGAGTCACTCTGGCTGGGAACTGAACCCAGGGCCTCTGCAAGAGCAGCAGTGCTCTTAACCACTGAGCCACCTCTCCAGCCCCTGTTTCTGACATTTTTAACACTTGTCTAATTTGTTTCAGTTCATTAAATGGCAAATGATCTAATTTTAAAATCCTGGTGGTTTTTATGTTTTTATTTTGAAATTTTCGTATGCTGTGGTTATTTCTATGCTTTTTGGTACACTCTATGATTCCTTGTCATAAATTATAGTCCTTTAGTGTCTTACAGAGATATATAAAAAAAATTCCCCTACTTCAGATACATGTTGATATAAGCCAGGCAGTGGTGGCACAGCACTCTGGAGGCAGAGGCAGGTGTTATCTGAGTTCAGGGCCAGCCTGGTCTAGAGAGGGAGTTCCAGGCTGTTGTATGGTATTCTGTTTGTGTTCTGGCAAATAAAGCTTGCCTAGAGATTAGAGGGCAGAGTTAGCCACTAGTTAACCATAGAGGCCAGGTGGTGGTGGCACACACCTTTAATCCCAGCACTTGGAAGGAGGAAGCAGGAAGATCAGGAGTACAAGACCACCCTGGGCTACAGGAGATTGAGCCAGTATAAAACAAAAACAGGCCAGGCGGTGGTGGTGCACGCCTTTAATCCCAGCACTCGGGAGGCAGAGCCAGGCGGATCTCTGTGAGTTCAAGGCCAGCCTGGTCTACCAAGTGAGTTTCGGAAAGGTGCAAAGCTACACAGAGAAACCCTGTCTCGAAAAAACCA
>CABHPQ010142395.1:26545-59853 GCA_902168405.1 Peromyscus aztecus
GACAGGATCTCAGGCCCTTTTGGTCTGAGGATTCAGAGAGGTAAGAAGTGATTGTGGCTGCTCCTTTGCTTCTCTGATCTTTCAGCTTTATCCCAATATCTGATTCCTGATTTTTATTGATAAGACTAATTAGGATCATGCTTCACAGGGCTGTTACACAGAGAAACCCTGTCTTGAAAAACAAAACAGACAAACAAACAAAACCAAATACATGTTGATTTAATAAGAAGTTGTGGTAAAAGTTATTGTGCTGCATTAAAATTATCTGAAATTAGTTGGGCACATGCTTATAATCTCAGCACTCAGAGGTGGAGGCAGGAGGATCGGGAGTTACGCATCCCCTTCTAAAATGTGAGTTAGAAGCCAGCCTGGGCTTCATGAGACCCTGACTCAAAAGGACAGAAAAAAGTATAAACAGTTACAGGATAACCTGTGAGTGTCCCAGACTAACTGGTATTGCATTGTGTTGTATGACGTGTTTAACACTGTAACTTCATTTGAGGAGTTACAGCTCCTATGTCTGGACAAATGTGGTGGATAACCATGGAACTTGAAGAATTATGCTGCATGCAGTTTATACTGTGCTCTCCCTTCGTCTGTAGCCTTAAGAAAGCAGCTGAGAGTAAAGAAGGGGACTCTGTGGGCTCTTTACCCCTTAAGATGAACGCAAACACTGTGACTGAAGACCTCACTCACATGAGCCCGTTTCCCCACAAACCCGGTGAGAGTGCGGCTTTACGCAGGACAGTGGGTGCGAGCGTGGGCGGCGGCTGTCTGGCAGCAACTGGTATGGAAGAGCGTTTGGACAAAATGTACCTTGAGATTTTGAGGAAAAAAACAACGGTTAACCCTTCACTATTACCTCAGGATGACAAAACGAACCAGGTAAGAAGTGTATGCTTGAGTTCGTGGGGCTGATGGCATCATCTGTGGGTGGCACTTATTACCAGAACAGCCAGTTCAAAGTGCCACCATAACATTCACTTGCTTTTTCTCCTTTATTCTTCTCTCATACATTAAATCCCAGCCACAGGTTCCCCTCCCTCCATTCTTCCAACACCCCTTCTCCATTCTCTCTCCCCCAGATGCACTTTTCTTTCATTGCTCTTCAAAAAAAGAGCAGGCCTCCCAGGGATGAAACAGACACAGCATAACAAGTTACAGTAAAACTGGGCACAAACCCTCACATCAAGGCTGGCCAAGGCAACCCAGTAGGAGGAAAAGGGTCCCACAAGCAGACAAACGAGTCAGAGACACCCCCAAATCTCACTGTCAGGAGTCCTCCAAAAACACCCAGCTACACAACTCTACCTATATGCAGAGGACCTAGCTCAGACCCATACAGGGTCCGTGATTGTCTCCAGTCTCTGAGCCCCTGTGAGCCCTGCTTAGCTGATTCTATGGGCCATGTCCTTGTGGTGTCCTTGACCCCTCTGGCCCCTGCACCCTCCCCTCCCCCTGCCCTCCACAGGCTTCCCCTGGCTCAGTCTAGTATTCAGCTCTGGGTCTCTGCTTCTGCTCCCGTAGGTTGCTGGATGGTCGCCCTGTGATGACAGTTGGGCTAGGCACTGATCTCTGAGTACAGCAACATCCGTTTCCTCTTGCCCTTTCTTTTCTTTCTCTTTCCTTTGAGTAACTAGTTTAAGACTTGGATAGTTTCAGAAACTAGTCTCTGCATCAGTGTGTTGCTCATGGCTCGTCTTCCTCATCGTCTGCACCACAGGAGAGTTGGCGTTTTATAGGATTATGATTAGCAACTGTGACAAAAGGCGCATCTCATTGTTCTTCTTTCTCTGTTTTTACCTTTCTGCTTTATAGCTCCCATGGTTCCAGTGTTCTATTTTTACTTTCTAATTTTGTATTTGCTATAAAGCATCTAGGCAATGTGCTGTATTTCTTTTTTGTTACTGTGATAAAATACTCTAGAAAAAAAGTGACTTGGGGAAGAAAGGGTTTGTTGCCTCACAGTTGACGGTACAGCCCGTCATGGTGGGCAAGTCAAGGCAGCAGACATGGAAGAAGATGAGCAATGAATCCCAGATGTAGCACAGTTCCTCTCCCCTTCTGTATAGTCCAGGATCCCAGTCAGGGAAAGGAGAGCCTTCTCACCATTCAGGAGAACCTCTCACCACAGGCTCCCAGGCCATTTCCCAACCAGACCCTGTCAGGCTGACGGTTCACTAGCCATCAGAGTATTGATATTTTCAATGTCCCTTAAATCCAAACAAAATTGAAATGACAATTCCGAAATTGTCATTTCAAAATCGCTTCCTCCTTGATGTATTCATTATTCTAGTAACTACACACACCTTACTTTCCAGCAAGCTTCTTTTGCTTTGAAGTACTTTGTCCTTATGCTAACTTTGAAGATGGGCTTCAACACACTGAAATTCTAATAAATTAGAGAACCTTGCTGTGGTAGTTTGCCAATCACAGTTTTGCCATGTGTTAAATTTCCATTAACAACAACAGTCGTTGAAGTTCGTTCCCATACTAAAGAGTTTTTTCTTGTTGTATACAGACTTCCAGGACTCGGCTCAGTGCTGGGGAAGAGAGACCTGTAACTGGCAAACAGGTTCTGTACAAGAAGGTCAGAAGTGCACCTCCTCTGTTTAAGAGAAAGCCACAGAGTGGACTGTACGTTTCCACTCGGAGTTCAGGCTACGGCAAACCCAGTTCACCGCTCCAGTTACTTTCTGCTCTTGAAAAGAAAACTTCAAAGGATAATACAAAAAGTAAAAACGTGAGGTCCATTCCCACCTCAAATCAGTTCAGGAGAAAAGGTGAGAATACATTCTTTTCAAGATAAGAGTTTGATGCATATAGCATATTATTTCGTTTTCTTTGTTTTTGTGGAGGAGAATATTAAAGAACTGGGTATTCCTTTTAGGGTAAGTGTAGTTTAGAGCTTTTGACCTGGGATGGTGGCGATGAAGACAGTGAAAAGTGGTTGATGAAAAGATGTATAAAGGTAGAACTGATAATATAAAAATCTGGTTGGGTCGCCGCAGTTTTTGGTCTAAGCAGCTGAAGGAATGGAGCTACCGCTCCCTGGGGTGAGGAAAATTGAGGTAAATTTTTGGGCCGAAAGGAAGGAGAGATTCTGACTTGAAGATGACTGTTTTGATTTACAGTAGTGATGAGGAGAAGGCAGTGAGATTGAAAGTCTGGCATTCCAGAGGAAGTATAGACTCCAGATACCATTGGAGAACTTACTGAGACCAGAAGAGGCATTTTTTTTTGTTTTTTTTTGTTTTTGTTTTTTGTTTTAAGCAGTGACACTTTCTGAGCATGAGGATATTCTTGTTAGCTCTTTCTCTTGTTACGATACAAAACCATGACTGAAATCAGCTTGGGGAAGGAAGAATTTGTTCTAACTTACAGGCTACAGTCCCTCATTGTGGAAAGCCAAGGCAGGGACTTGAAGCAGAAACCACCGAGGAACATGCTTACTGACTTGGTTGCCCTGGATTTCTCAGCTACCTTTCTTATACATCCCAGGTCTCCCGGCCTAGGGGTTGCACCACCCACAGTGGACCGACCCTTCTACTTCAATTAGCAGTCAAGAAAATGCCCCACAGACATGCCGTCCACAGACCAGTCTGCTAGAGGCAATTCCTTAATTGAGGTTCCTTCTTTCCATATGACCCTTAAGTCTGTGTCTTTCGACACCTGAAGCTATGACAGGGTAACTGGAGGGTAAACACAAGCAGCTCACCAACTAGCAGATCCAACAGGACAAAGGGGATCTGCAAAGCTGGCAGAGTGGGGCAGGGAACCCTGACAGAACCTTCCGTCTAGGGACATTATATCTCCGGGGGGGTCTCTTCTGCCACTTGCTGCCCACAGGGGAGGAAACTGAACTCCTGAGAACTGCTCTTCAGTTATAGCCAGCTGGTGGTCCTCGGCAGTGTAGGTCAGTTCCCTTGCAGCGCTGACTGAAAGGCAGATTGAATGGGAGTGTAGGGGAGGATGTGGATGGAATTAGTGCTTCAAGTAATAGGTCGTTCTGGAGGAAAGTTCCTGTGAAAGATGGAAGATGGTGTAGCTGACTTGGGAAGAGGAGTTAAGAGATTCTTTGGGGGCCACCACAATAGCACTGTGGGTAAAGATGTTTGCCGCTCAAGCCTAGCAACCTGAATTAATCCTGGAACCCACATGAAAGTGAAGGATAGAACCAACTCCTAAAGGTTGTCCTCTGGCCTCTACACCTCCACACACTTATACACATATTATATACACAATAATAATACTTTTAAATTTTAAAAAAAGGAGAGGCTGGAGAGATGGCTTAGTGGTTAAGAGCACTGGCTGCTCTTCCAGAGGTCCTGCATTCAGTTCTCATCACTCACATGGTGGGTCACAGCTTCTATAATGGAATCCAATGTCCCCTTCTGTTGTGCAGATGTACATGTAGACAAAACACATACATAAAATACACAAATGAATAAGACTTTTTAAAAATTTTTAAAAAGAAAATTGTGGCTTTACTCTTAGTAACTGTAGTGACTATATGTGTGCCATTAAGAAAGATTGAATGGAAAGAAAAAGAATGGATGGTGTAGTAGATAGAAGGAAGCCAGGGCAGTGTCCTTGGCTTAGAAGACCTATAATGGTGCCCAATAGGACTGCATTATCTAGGAACGTGGACAGTTCTGAGTTCTAGGAAAAGTGGGGCGCAGGAAGAGAGCACAAGCTGGGAGTTGGCTAGATGTGGGAGGGAGGAAATCTGGATGTTCCTTCTGTTTGCTTCAGTCCTCTCAGAAATCAAACACCATGCCATTAGATAGCAGTGAAGAGGAAGGAGGGGAGGATGGGAAGTAGGCGTCCGAGAGATTACTAAGTTGGAGGTTAGAAGGTCATTACATGATTGGTGATGAGAACCTAGATCATGCCAGTGTGAGTGAGCAGCTAAGAGGGAAGGAACATTAAGGAACCAAAGCCAGGGGGTTGCCAGGGCCTGAGGATGTTGAAATTGCACATGAAGACAGAAGTGTCACGGTGATTGAGAAGAGATCAAGGTAAATGATGGGCTGATAGTTGAAGGCAACAATATTTTTATAAGTTAACTAATATTCTAAACTTGTTTTTCCATATTTTAAAATCTTATAGTATTTGTGACTATCAGAATCTAAACACATTACTCATTTTTATACTAAAACATGCAGTGATGGACTACACCAGGCTTTTTCTTTTGAGCCACCAACCAGCTCCCAAATCATGACACAGAGACTTCTTATACTTATGAATGCTTGGCCCTAGCTTAGGCTCATTTCATGCTAACTCTTATAACTTAACTTGTTTCTCTTCATCTACATTTTGCCTTGGGACTTTTTACCTTTCTTTCTGTATGTCCTACTCTGTGTCTCCTGGCTGGCGGCTGCCTAGCTGGCCCCGGGCATTTCCCTCTCTTTCTCTCTTGTTCTCTCCTCCTTCTTCTCCCCCAAGCCTAGATTTCTCCTTCTGTTTATTCTTTCTGCCTGTCAGCCCCACCTATCCCTCTCCTACCTAGCTATTGGCTATTCACCTTTTTTTTAGATCAATCACATCTTTACATAATTAAATAAATGCAGCAGAAACAAATGTAACACACCTTCACATAGTTAAAGTAATATTCCACAGCATAAACAAATGTAACACATCTTTGCCTAGTTAAAATACTATTCCACAACAGTGGACCTTGTCTAGCTGTTCTTTCACTGAACTACTTTAACCTCTCTTTAGACTGTTAAGTATGGTTTTTGTATCTGTCTCTTTATTGATACTCTGCCCAGAGTAGCTTTAGTTTTACTCAGAACTGTAATTCTTTTGGAGTGATTGTTACAGGTTGGGTTCCTGGGGAAGCAAACTAGTGTAGAGAATGCAATGCAGAGCAACATTGGTTAGAATTAAAAAAATAAGCCCAGTTGCTTAACCAAATGAAAATCTTTTTCTCTTTGATGTAACGGTGAGTTCAGAGATAGGGAGTTGAGGGATACAGCTGGAAAGGAACCAGATCCCTTCTTCCTTATTGCAAAATCCATACAGTGTGACTACTGTCTTTTTTGTAAGAGTTATTTTTGAGAGAGAGTGTGTCTCTGTGGGGTTATGTCCATGTGAGTTAGGTACCCATCAAGGCCAGAGGTGTCAGATGCCCTGGAGTTGGAGTTACAGGTGATTGTGAGCCCCCTGGTGTGAGTTTAGAGAAGCAAACTTAGATTCTCTGCAGGAAAAATGCATGCTCTTAACCACTGAAGCATTTCTGCAGTTCCCTCTGTCTCCATTCTTACAAAATGATGTCTGTCTCCACGTTCTGTCCGTGAATAACAGTAGAGCAGCCAAATCCTTAGCGTTTTCTTAGAATCTCTTCCCTGAAACATTTACCGAGGAGACTTTTGCTTCCAGCGTTTGACTAAAACGTGTAGCCACTCCAGTTTGCATACAGTTTTGTTGAGCTAAGTACATTGCTGCCTGTGACAGAATTAGGTGTCTGTTAGTGGGAAGTGGAGGTGAGTGGCTAGCAGACTTGCTATGTGGGGCTGCCTTTTTATTCCAATTACCTTTTATTTAGCATTGCATGCTTATATTTTCATTTGTAAAGTAATACTGTTATGAAAAGAAAACTTGCTGATGAGTTAAAATTCAAAAATAGGGGAAAATAAGAAAAAGGAAAGGTAACAAGGAATACTGTGCAGTGCTGAGTGCTTAAATGAGGGGAGAAAATGAGTGGGTGGATGGATGAGTGGGGTGGATGAGTGGGTGGGTGGGCGGGTGGGTGGGTGGGTGAGTAGAGAGTAGAAGTAGATAAATCAACCCTCAAGAAATCATTGTTAAAAAATAAAATAAAATTTGAAGTTACTTATTTGCCTTTAAGGCATCTGGGTAATGTTTATGGAATGTACAGAGCCTGTCACGTTTGAACATGGGCTTTAAGATTTTACAGAAGCATGTCCCCTACAATGCTTATTGCTAACCAAATAGCATACTGGCCTCAGAATTTCTTCTGTCTTTATAGAGTTTAGAAGTTTCTGTAAAAGCAGAAAATTAGACCAAATATGGATTAGTCACACTCTTTTCTAATGCTAGATGATGCTATTGAATTATAACAGTACTATTACCCTTTGAAGTCAGACTTAAGTTAACTGCTGTGGTATCCTCCGTGATGTGCATTGCTCCATTGATGCTGTGATACCCTGTCTCACACTGAGTGTCAAAAGAGTGCTCAAGACACACTGACTCAGAGCTAACAGTCTTCATACTACCAGCTGCTCTTTCTGATTCATCATGTGGACATCCTTACTGTGACCCTCTTAAAGAATAATTTGTTTAAAAGTGAGAAAGTCTTGAAGTTACCCTGCTCCACAGTCCCCTCACATTTGTTTATCCCCATCTGTAGATGTTGATTATGGTGGCTGCTGGGGTACAGTAGGTGACTGCTGGGGTTCAGTGGGTGGCTGCTGGGGTGCAGTGTTGTGGTGTGGTGTCTCAGCCCATGTGATGATCTACATTTTACCTCCACATTGCCACTGTCCTCATATTTATTGTCCATCATTGCTGAATGCACATTCAACCTTCCTTTTACGATGCTTTCTTCTGTTATCTATATAATATTTAGAAATATTATCTGGAACAAAACTCATCAAGCCTGCAGCTTTGAATAAACCATCCCCCAAAAGTGAAGGTAGCCTAGCTACTCCTAAGAGGCCTGAAGATGCCACAGCTGACTCCTCTGTCCAGTTTCAGACTGTAGGTATTGAAGTTCATGTTAATAATTTTCATATCTTAAAATCATTTTAAAACTAGATTATAAATAAAGAATATTCATTGCACACTGTAAGAAAATATGACAATTGAAGTTGATTAATGTGTACAAATAAAATAGGAGATTTCTTTCCCTTGTTCACATTGCTTTTATTGGTTTCTTTGTAATAGAGCATTATTAACCATGTTGTTCCCAGTCTCTGTGTTTCTGTTTTTGTGTTCTAGTCTTAACCATACAACTAGGGTAATGAAGTCATGCTTCTTTTTGAAAGGAGCCTTCAGGATCCTCTGGCGGTAATAGAGAGAAAGAATTGCTAATGTTGAAAAGAGCTCAGGACGCAGAGGAAAAATGGAGGGGTGCACAAGCCCTAATTGAGCAAATTAAAATTACATTCTCAGAAAAGGAGAAGGAGCTGGAGAACACATTGGAAAATCTAAAGAGACAGCAGGAAGGGGAGCTCTTCAAACTGAACCAAGAAAATTACATTCTTCAGGCCAAGGTACCAAACACACTGTTCTGTGATTTTCCTTTTTTTTTTTTTTTTTTTTTTTGGTTTTTCAAGACAGAGTTTCTCTGTGTAGTTTTGGTGCCTGTCCTGGCGCTGGCCTCAAACTCACAGAGATCCACCTGGCTGTGCCTCCCGAGTGCTGGGACTAAAGGTGTGCACCACTGCCGCCCAGCCTTATTTCTTAAGAGAAAAAAAAATTATGTTTCCTACTAAATTCCTTGGTATCCTGGAGTCTGGAGCTGTTCAACTTGATGTATGTGCCGCATACAGTACAGACTTGGTTCTTGGTTCTCTCCAGAGTGAACTGAACCACGGAGAAGTCAAACTTGGCCCATTTTGATGATTTTCCTGGGTCAGCTGTTCTTTTAGACGCAAATCGGTGAGTTCATCCTGACCTTCGGAGAAGTGAGAGTTTTAGCAAGAACTGCAGTAGAAGGTCTGGAACCAGACTCACCGTGTTTGTGAGGTCTTCTCTCACCAGAGAGCCACCGTGCTGGCTTGACCATGGTCACAGCACTTCCCAGACGGCCAGTGACGGAGGTTATCTGGGTCTGAGAACCTCTTCATCGCCCTCACTTCTTTCTTCATCTCCCTGCACAAATAAAACCATTTCTCCATTTTCTTCAAGTTAAGTAGCTTTGAAGAAACAAGCAGAAAGCAGAGATGGCTGCAGCTTGGAGAAACCTCAGATCCCATCACTGGAGAAAAACTGAAACAAATCCAAAAAGAGATACAGGAACAAGAGACGCTTCTTCAAGGATATCAGCAGGTGTGGGGTCCGTCAGCCTCTGACGACTTGGGTTTTGATCCTTTAACTATAGAAGTAAGGCATAGTAAAATACTGCTGTGGTCATTTAACGTGCAGTTATAGTGAGGTAATAATTTGACTAGTGTTCTTACCCCTCACCTTTTTTCCCCCTCTCCTCCTCCTTCGCTCCCGCCCCCTCCTCTACCCTGGAACTCACTAGTTAGCCCAGGTGGGCCTCAAGGTTGTGACCCACTTCCCAAGTGCTGGGGAGTTGCCCAATTGGCCTGCACATTTCTTAGTAGCCAGATTAAAGTAGCTAAGAGCATCAGTTCTGGATTCAAATAAAAACTTCATTTTAAGTCTTAACTCTAACACCTGCTGTGGAGCCATGTGCAACCCTCTCACCCCTCTGTCTTTATGAGTAGGGCTATAATAAGACATATAATATATAATATATAATAATAATAGTATAATAAGGGAATAGTGAAATTCAAAATAAAACAATACAAACCAGCCTCCTAACCTGGCACACAGTAGCCAATCAGAAACTGTTGCATGTAGATGTAACCAACCGTCGTATAAATAAGAAACACAGAACCAATGCAAAGAAGAAAGCCAAGAGGTCAGAGCTAAGAGCCAAAACCTTACCCTTCCTCCTGCAGTGGTCCTACCTCTCCGAAGGAGCCGGTACTTCCTGGGTTAAAGTCTTTTTATATAGTCTCTGTTCTGCCTTCTCATTGGTTGTAAACCCAACCACAGGACTGCCTCATTACGGCCTATCTGTATAGACCTCCAGGTGTTCTATGGTTGGTAATGAGATTAAAGGCATGTGTATCCAATGCTGGCTGTATCCCTGAACACACAGAGACTTACCCAGCTCTGTCTACCAAGTGCTATGATCACAAACGTACACCACCACTGCCCTGCTTTCCTATGGCTTGCTAATCGCTCTGACCTCCAGGCAACTTTATTTATTAACATACAAATAACATTTTGGTACAAAGAAAATATCACCATAGTTGCATGCTATTTTAATAGCCATGTTCCTTAGAAATGAGCATATTTCCTTAGTTTTCTACAAAGTTTATGACAGGTTTTGAGTAGTTTGCTATTCTTTTCAGCATATCAGTCTGCACTCACGTGCTGACGCCCCAAGGATGAACAGTTTTCCTTTAGTGTAAGCACTGTTTGTTTATAGTGGCAGGGACTTCGGGTGTGTATAAGCCTGGACAGGTTTAAGATCTGGCATCCTCACAGACACGCATGCAAACAAAACACCCACGCACATACAATAAAAATGGATAAATTATATTTTTAAAAAAGATGTAGCTTCCTTCTCTGCCTCCCTTCTTGTCAGATTCCTCCAGCTCGTTAAACTTCTCTTTACAACTATAATCTGAGCTCGGCGCCGTTCTTTATCGCCCAGAGAAGACTGGGAGACACAGCGATTTCACACCAGCTGCTCTGAATGTTTGGCAGTGTGTGCTGCCCTCAGTTTAGTGAGAGCCATTCAGATCCTTCATGCGCTGTCTCATCTCACCATACACAGAGGGACTTCAAGATTTCACAGGCCCTAAGCCTGTCAGCTGTCCCCTCAAAAGACAACATACAAGTTGTGTGTGTGTGTTGACATGCCATCTGCCAGGCCCTAGTCAACACATGCTAAAATAATCCATAGTTTTTGTTACCACCTCAGAAGCTTTTAGTTTTCAACAAATTCTCAATATTAGGTGAGGTCAGGAAGTCAGAGCCCCTAATCACAGGTTCATTTGTTCCGTATCTAATTACCCCACTGTTAGAAGCCAGGCTCCTGGAATTGTCCTCTACTCCTGATTCTTTTTCCTGCTCAGCTTTCTCTCCCTCTCCCACCACACAGGTGATAGGATGTGTGGACTCCTTCTCCACTCTGCCTGCTGCATTTACACTGACACAGGACTCTTCAGTTTGGGGGAATTTTGTAACTGTTTTTCAAGGACGTATTTTTAGCAATTTAGAAAGAGTTATGTCTAGGGAAGTTGACTTCTAAGATAATTAAAGATATGTGAAAAGGATTTTGTAAAATTAAAATTAAGGAAATTTTAAAGACCACCTAAGTGATTTATCTATTAGCATTTCATTTTATGTTATAAAATACTGCTAACTTTTAACTAAAAATCATTTTTCTGTTTTTAAAAGGAAAATGAAAGATTGTATAATCAAGTAAAAGATCTCCAGGAACAAAATAAGAAAAACGAAGAGCGAATGTTTAAGGAAAATCAGAACTTATTTAGTGAGTTAGCCTCTTTAAAGTAAGTTCTCTTGAATATACTTAACTGTTTCTAAGCATATTGTTACCACATTAATACTGTGGTTTTTTTCTTAGAAATGGAAAATACTTTTACGTGTATCTGTTTTCATTTGTATACTGATTTCCAGTCTTGTAACTGTTACAGTGCATATCCAGAGGATTTTTCTTTTTGTGATTGATAGCTAGTATATACTCCAGTATTCTCAATATATCCACATATATGAGTTTGTATTTATATCAAATATATACAAATTGTATACATATCAATATATCACATATGTGAGTTTGATATTTCAAGAAAGTGAAAGTAGAACACTCGTCTCTGTCAGTAGATAACTGTTCCCTAAACAATGATTTGATCATTTGATTAATAGTACAAAAATAAAATTAAAAGCCACACTGTCAGCTTGGCCTTAGGTTCTGTAGAAACAGAATAACTCTGGAAAGAGAAAAAAAACATAATTCTAGAAAAAGAAGAAAAGAAACAAGGTGAAGAAGGAGAGGGAGAGGATGCAAAGGGTATGGCCTTAGCTGGAACCTGGCTTCTCACTGATGCCACCAGGGAGCTCTAGCGAATAGACCACGCCACAGTTTGTGCCATTGGCTGGGATGTACCTGGGAGGGGACTCAGAATGTCTTTTAGGTCAAAGGCTGTGGTTTAGGTGAAGCCACTTGTCCAAAGGGGGCAGAAAAAACCACCGATGAGTTGTTACTCTCCAGCACTCCCCACAGAGCAGTGGACACCAGAGCCTGCTTACTCAAGCAGAGCAGCCCCTGGTCCATCACCCTGCTGTTGGAAGAGCAGACCCCAAACCTACAAACATGGACATACTAGAGCACTGCCTTCCACTAGGAATGACTTCAGTGCATCATTCCACATCAATGCCCAGTCATTCAGGACGGGGCCAGAAGTTTTGGTGACCATGAATGTCATCAATGCCAACCATATTTATTAACAGGCTCCCTTTTTTAGATGGCTTATAACATGAAAAGTGTAGCCATTAGCTTATACTGACCTTCCATGTAAAATAGAGCAATATACACCCTGTAGTAGACAGAAGTGACAGCTATACTGAGAGAGAGAGAGAGAGAGTGAGATTGAGATTGAGATTGAGATTTAATGTCCCTTTTTCCTAGTCAGTGTGGCCCCAAAGCCAGGTGTGCTGATCAGATGCTTGAAAATACATCTTCTTTCAAGATGCTTCTCATAAGGATTTCTGGCAAAGATCCTGTCTGAACTAGAGATGTAGCTCAGTTGATGAGGTCTGGGTTCAGTCCCCAGTACCACACACACTAGGCCTGGTGTGGTGCCTGTAGTCACAGTACTCTAGAGGGAGGAAGGAGGCTTGGAAGTTCAAGGTCAGCCTCAGCCATATAGCAACTTAGAGACCAGTTTGGGCTCTGTGTCAGTTATTAGCTAAATAAACATAACTTTAAAATTACTACATTTTTATTTACTACCTGACTTCTAGAAAAAGCTACTCCAAAATCCCAAACTAAGTGAACTTCCATGATAATTAACTTAAATAATTATTTAAATAATTTATTTAGAGCATTAGGACTATATTATTTTATAGAAATTTCTTGACAAAAACATCTAAAATTTGAATCTGAGGTCTAGATATGTTTTTGGTTTTGTTGTGTATAAAGTTGGGATTTGTATTTGTCAGAAGAAAAAAGAGTCAGCAACAATAAGGCCAGGAGTACACAGAAAGCTCTAGAAAACTAGTTCCACTTCATTTTCTCTGAGACTTAGAAGCAAATGTTTTTAAATTTCAATGAATTAAATACCAAAAATCTTAGTATTTCTGTTCTTCTAACATGAAAAGTATAAGCATTTCCCTCAAGTCTACTCCTCTTTAACATGTCCATACTTTCATCTTTAGACTAGTGTTTTTCCTCTAGTGATACATATAGTGTGAGTTCATTAGAATATTTTGTATTAAAAGGAGTATCTTGTTTTTTAAAGTCTTTTCACTTTAATTTTCAAAATCAGAGAAAAGATGCACAAGGATCGTTTCCTGTCTCAAGTAGTTGAAAATGCAGAACCCATCAAAAACCAGAGTTTTACAGATCTGCTAGCAGAATTACGGGTGGTGCAGGTAAGTTGAATAAGATTTAAACTATTGAGGTTGGTAAAGTTATCACAGAAATTCCAGTATGTGTAAAAAATTATACTTGTAATAAATATGCAAATAAAATACATTTTAAAAAATGTTGTTTGAAAATTAAGAAGTATCTAAGATGAGCATTTAGTATTCATGTGACTTTAATGTACAGAAACCTTGGGAACTGGTTGCCATGGCCCCACTCTGCAGTACAACCTCTCCTCAGGCGTTTATCATATAGGACCACACCAGGAGCATTGCACTTGGGCCACATATATACATTATTTCAAAGAGATTCCCAGGGCTGAAAAGATAGCCCAGCTGTTGGTAAAGAACATGTGACTGACTAAGTTCAGTACTCAGTACCCATTTCAGGCAGCTCACAACCATCTCTAACTCCAGTTCCAAGGGATCCAGTGTCTCTGCCATCCAAGAGCACCTTCACTCATGTACACACACACTTACACACATAATTAAAAATAATAAAAATAAATCTTAGAAAAAATCAAATTCTTCATTGTAATACATACACTGTGCTAAAATAGGAAAACAGTATGGCAGTAACTGTTACCTTTAAAAGTAACTTTTCTCCTGTCTCCCAAAGTGTTCAGTGCACATTGAGACAGCAGACTGTATTACAAATATTTATATCGCAGATACCCAGGATAAAGGTGGGGACCAGTTGGTGGTCTTAGTTCCTGGACAAACGATCTTATTCATGAAGTCCTTTCCTATGCCTGTATCTTGAAGGGCACGGTCTATGTTTTCTTATAGCAGTTTCAGTGTTTCGGGTTTCATGTTGAGATCTTTGGTCCACTGAAGGTAAGTTTTTTGCAGGGTGATAGATAGGGGTCTCTTTTCATTCTTCTACATGTGGACATCCAGTTTTTCCCGTACCATTTGTTGAAGACATTTTCTTCAGTGTGTATTTTTGACATCTTTGTCAAATACAAGAAGGCTCTAGTTATTTGTTTTCATATTTGGATCTTTTCTTTTGTACCACTGGTCTACCTGCCTGTCTGACTTTGTACCAGTAACATGCTGTTTCTATCACCCTGAATCTGTATGTTCTGAAATCTGCAATGGTAATCCCACCAGTGTGGGATTAGAATTTGTAGTTTTATTACTGTGAGACATTCTTCGGCAATTTTAAGTCCAATGTATTTGTAGATGTGTGTGTGTGTGTATGTATATATGTATGTAGTACGCATGTGTGTGTGCATACCATGTGCTTATACCATAAAGTAAACAGAAACTATAAACCAATTTCATAGAAAGTGAGAAGAATCAGTACACAGATGAGCGTTGTATAAGACAGAGGTTCAGGTTCGTGTGGGCATGGAAGGGGTTACTAGGAATCTCTTCCCCAGCTGCAGACTGAACTCTGAAGGGTAGGTATGAATCTTACAAACCAGAGGAGTGGACACAGCCGAAGTATTGACAGTAGTATGGAGTATAGGATACTTGGAGATTCATTTAGCTTTTATTTTAATTTTTAAATCATTCTTATTTTATGTGCATGAGTGTTTTGCCTGCATGTATGTCTATGTACCACACACATGTCTGGTACCTATGGAGGCCAGAAGAGGGCATCAGATTCCCTGGAACTGGAGTTGTGAGCCACCATGTGGGTGCTGGGAATCAAACCTGGGTCCTCTGGAAGAGCAGCAAGTACTCTCAACCACTGAGCCATCTCTTCAGCCCCTTAACCTTTATTTTAATGTCCAAACTTTTTATGTAAGTATGATACAAGAGTTAACAAAATAAGCCAGGCATAGTGGCACGAAACTTTAATCTCAACACCCAGGAGGCAGAGGCAGGTAGATAGATCTCTGTGAGTTGGAGACCAGCCTGATCTACCTAGTGAGTTCTAGGCCAGCCAGGGTTACATAGTGAGAATCCTCCTAAAACAACAACAAACAAACCAACAAAACCAGCTTTTAGGTATATAGGCAGTAAGTCAGGTAATGATGGGAGTGCTAGTGAGGGAAAGTTTGCATTTTCAGAGAAAGTGGTCAGGCAAGGTCTTCCTGGGGCTTCTTTGAGTAGTTCTGACAGGAAGGATCAAGCTACCTACTTGGCAGAGGGATACCTGGCAGATCCTTTGGATAGGAGTACTCTGGGTGTAGGGGGTATTCAGAGAACAGCAAAGAGGCTTCTGTGGCTTGAGTGAACAGATTTATAGTAGTGTGCTCAGTCATAGTCATGCCTGGGGTATGTGACACTCCAAGTCACAGTAAGTACAGGATTGACCCTAAGAGATGGAGGAGTGTGGCTAATCCTGCTAACTGCTGTGAGAACAGGCATAAGGGTGGAGAGGGGGAATGCTTAGATGTAAGGTTATAGCAGCGGTCCAGGCAAGGGGCTTCGGGAAGAACACATTAGGATGATAGAGCAAGGCTCTCCAGTGTGATGCCAAGAAGACAGAAACCAGAGCTAGAGACTGCAGGAAGTTAATGGTTCGGGGGTAGAGCACCATCTGTCCCTTTTAGATAAAATGTGACCTGATGGAATGAGAGGAAAGACTCGCCCATGATTTGTTTATTGTGTTTAGAAGTAACCTACTTTTGTATTCCATCAAATATCAAGAAAGAGAAAAACCATCTGATGGAAGACATCAAAAGACTGAAGCAAGACAAACAAGCTCTGGAAGTGGACTTGGAAAAGGTGAAGAAAGAGAGGGACCAGGCCAAAGACCAGATTGCTTATGCCACAGGTGAGCACGGCTGAGACCATTCTCTGTTCTCTGATGGATCCAATTGTGAATTCAAGTAATAGAAACTGAATGGTATCATTAAAATACTTACCCCGACAGTAACTTGAAATCTTTGATACTAGTGATAAAATGATGTATACTTCTTATTTTTAACTAGAATAATTGCAACATCAAGGGAGAATCAGGCATTAACTGAATCCATAGCTTTGTGTTGAGTTTTTACAGGCCTGTGGTCTTAGCCTGGCCGAGAGCTTCCTGAAGGCAGGGCTGAAGCCTGCTCTGAAGGATTTGCCACGTGAACACATAACCCTGCATTATTTTATAGGGATGAAAAGAAACATGGCATGGCAACCACCAGGAAAAAACTGGGGAGAAAGATAAGAATGAAAGGAATTTAATATGGGGGAGCGGGGGTTACAAACAAACACCAAGAGTTTTGGAGAATGGCACTGGAGCCAGCCCAGACAGTGAGATTCGAAGTAAAGGGCTAGAGGGAGGCTCGGGGGCACACCCTCAGCACATTGCTGGGCAGGTGCTCGGGGCGGCAGAACACAGGCTGGACAGGTCAGAGGAGTGCTGTTTGTCAGGGTCAGTCTTCTCTCTACAGTACCTTCGGCTTCAGTGTAAAAAAAGCTGTACAAAGAACCCATTCTTACTGCTTAGAACAACACCATGTTCCCTTTCCTTATCCCTAAAGTAGAAGAGTAACTGTTATTTTTAAAAACTTTTGTAAACATTCAAAAATGTTTTCCATATAAATTTGTTGTGTTAACTGAGCCACTTGTAAATGTATGGCATTTTTATTTAACTATAAACATTCCTTATTTTTATTATTCCTTCAATCTATTTATTTTTCCCCTGGAAGCAACTTATTTTCATATGTCAGTGGGAAACAATCACACATTTCTAGACAGCCATAGAAGATTTGGATTATGAACACAATCTCTTGCCTCCATTACTAAAGGACTGAACTAGACACTGATGTGTAGATCATTTGTGCATGCATGCCTCTCACTTCTTCATAATGCTTTCATTAGATAGACATCGGTTTTTTATTTAATATTGGAATTTTGTTATTTCCATATTTTGAAAAATTACTGTCAGGTTATTGAGTTATTTTATTGTGTAGGTGAAAAATTATATGAAATAAAAATCTTAGAAGAAACACATAAACAAGAAGTCAGTCGTCTGCAGAAGCGGTTACAGTGGTATGCCGAGAACCAGGAGCTTCTAGATAAAGATGCAGCTCGTCTCCGAGAGGCCAATGAAGAAGCTGAGAAGCTGAAACTCGAGGTACTTTTGTACATGAGCCTCTAGCTGTGGTGCCACTCCCGTGTGGCTTTGTCACTGGTCTCTTACTGTTTGTTTTGTCTCCTGAACTGGAGATGAGTCCAGGGACTTGCACCTACATGCCTAGCTCCAAACCCCGTACTCTTAAAGTCTGAACTTATAGCTAGTTTGGGTTTTGATTTGAGTTTAGATGATTAGTCTTTTTAGATAGACTGTAGATAAACACCAGCTCCTTATCACAGCCTGTAGGGACCACATGACCTGACCAGTAGGGGCCTGACTCAGCACCTCCTCTGTGACACCCTGTGTGTTGACTCCCTCCAGCCACACCCGCAGCTCCTCCAGACTCATCCCACTTGCTGCCTTGTCCTTGAGTTTTCATTCCCTCCTCCTCATCAGAACTCAAGTTTCTACTCTTAGAACTTCCTCCCCACCTGATCCTGCTTTTCCTTTCACTCCACTCCGTTTTGCTGATAGCACCTGTCTCTCTGTAAAGTGATTTTCTTGACTTGTTGATTTACTTGGCTTATCAACCATCTGCCTCTACAAGCGCAAGGATCCAGATTCTCTTGTTTGCTGGCATCTTCTGCCCCAGTGCTGCACCTTGGAAGACACTTGGAACAAAGGGACAGCTCAGTCCGTGTCTGTCACAGAGTTGATGAGTTAACATCATGTATCCCCCACCTTTGATGCTCTCCTGTTGTTGGAAATACACTTCTTGCCTCACCACATCCTCCCTTTGTGGACAGATTGAAAAACTGAAAACTGAGTCCGGGAGCCCAACTACTCAGCAGAGGTTACGCTCGAAGGAAAGAGCTCTTGATGCCAAAAGAATTCAGGATCTGGAGAGGCAGGTAAGTGTGAAAGAGGAATTTTTGTTGAAGCGCTTTTAATATATACAGACTGAATTATTCAGGAAATCCTTAAAGTGCCCGCAATAAAGTGTGTAACAGATTGCATAACCCAGGGCTCACATCTGCACAACATTAGGCTAATGCTCTCAGTCGGAAGACGGAGACCTGTTGATGAGAGATCCCTCGCCTGTCAGCTCTAGGAAACTCTAGGAAGATGGAAGCAGACATTTAGGACATTGGGTATTGGAAGCTGAGGCAGTAGGATCACCCGAACCCAGGAATTCAGGGCAACCTTAGAAACATAGCAAAATGCTTTCGCTTCTTTTAGATTAGCCCATATCCTGACAAAAAATAGGTGGGAAGGGAGTACAGGAAAAAGATCCTAGAATCTGGAAAATTGTCTAACACTCGGGAAATGTTACAAAACAAACACAGTGCACAGTTTCCTGGCCCACTGGCCATCAGCCTGAACCTTGCTCCCGACCGGGCATCACAAGTATTCACCTCAAGGTTGCTGTAGCAAGAAGACTTTATTACAGTCTTCCTGTGAAACTTCTTATGATGAAGAATCTTTTGTTGAAGTAGTATTGTAGGGATACAGACAATTTCCTTTTATTTTTAAAGCGTTCTATGTAGCATTTATATTCGTAACTAAATATTAAAGTATGATGTTTCTAGCCTTTGATGAGGGAAAGGACTTGTGTAATCACCTCCTGGTACTTAAACAGACAGCTATTATTTCATCACAAATCCAAGACTGTGAGGTCATCACGGAGCTGAGTGGTTTTAGGAGGAAGGAAACCAAGTAAAAATTCAACTTTGTTACTTTCATTGGACCTTTTCTGGTTTTAAGAGGTATGGCTTAGTAATTTGGTTCAAGAGCCAAGAGAAGATCAGGACAAAAGTGTCTTGAAGAGTGAGAGATATTTTAAAGTGAGTGTAATGTGGGATTGTGCTCGGATTGTCTTTGGGGCATAGAGTTTCTCCATTGCTCTGTGTAGAAACAGCTGTCCAGAACTGGGAGATCACAGAGACAAAGGAATAAGTCCATTAGATGATCTTCTAAAGAGAGACCATGTCAAACTGGATGTGTAGGAGTAAAGAAATGGATGCTTAGCATGTATATGAGACTTCCAATGGTGGGGCTAGGGCGCTGGCTGGGTCATTAAAGTGTTTGCTATGCGAGCATGAAGAGGTGAGTTCAATCCTTAGGGCCTCCAGAGACAGCCGGCTATCATCCCAGCAATGGAGGGAGCAGAAACAGAGGAGCCCTGGGGTATACTGGGCATTGAGCCAGCAAGCCCAGACACCAGGGAAAACTATAAAAACCTGTCTCCTAAGGCTACTCCTGAGGAACAGCACTCCAGGCTGACAGGCTTATGTCTGCCAGTGCAGGTGCATACCCACACTGTCTCCCCACCCCTCCCATCCCCGCATGGGGCTCCATGTTGGCCAGAAACGCACTGTTTAAAAATCACACTCTTTGACTAAACATTTGTCGGTTATCCATCTTAGGGTATATCTTTGAAAATACTCTTTGATAATATTTTTAGTTAGGTTACTACATGTACATATCTGATATGCTTACTTATTCTGTCTCCTTGAGCCCTTTTGTAAAGAATGTATGCCTGAACATCTGCCTTATAGCCAGAGTATATCACGGTATAGTTAGAATCATTTCAAGTCGTGTTCTGAAATAGATCAGTTGTAAGTAAAATGTATTTTCTAAATAGAACATAAGTAAGAATTAGGCTAAGTGGATGTACTTTATAAGAAAAATTTACATTATATCTAGTCATACTTTTAATGAACTATTTCATAGTTTAACTGTCATGATATGACATTTTTAATATTAAAATAAATATATTAATTTAAAATACTTTAATCTAGTTTTCTTTTTAATACTTGTGGCATGTATATCTGCCCTAATTACTAATTCACTCAGATGACTAGGTTGTTAATACCAGAGGAAACAGATCTGAATGTTGTCCTGGTGAAATACATTTCTAATATGTGACTGGATAGATCTCAGTTGATAGCATACCATGAGTGTAGGCCATTTAAAGAAACAGTAATGCTTACTGCTGACTTTGCAGATGGTATGTCCTAAAATTTCTACTATGAGTTGTGTTGTCTGCTAATAGAATTTTGAGCTCTAGCAATTAGGAAAGTTAGTCTTTTTTTTTTTTAACCAATTCATACTAAAAGTCAGCATTTATCAATGTTCACTGTATGCTGGTACTCTCTGCAAAGGTTTATCAAGAGGAAAGTGAGTTGACCATCCTTGTGTGAATCCTGAGAGTTAATATTGTTGCTGTCTTTGTTTTACCCATAAAGCAAGAAATTTGGATTGAGGGGACCAAGGTCCTCTTGTGAGGAACACAGTAACCATTGTGCTGCATTGTGTCTCAGATATGTGTTATTGCATGCTTATGGGCTAGGGAAGTGTTCAAACAGAGACTGTTGGGTTTAATGCATAGTTTACAGAGTGCCATGGCCATAATACCATTTTAAAGCAGGTACAGGTGCCTGTAATACCAAGCTGTGGTTTCCATGCATTGGGGCACAGCACTCATGTACAGAAAAGTCTTAAATATGTCTTTGGTTTTTAGATTGAGTGAAGTAGTCTTAATGAAGACTTTAAGAAGGTCATTTTAGGAGAGGAAAAGATAGCTCTGCAGTTCAGAGCACTCGCTGCTCTTGCACAGGACCCAGGTTTGATTCCCAGCACCCATGTGGCAGCTTACCACAGTCTGTAACTCTAGTCCCAAGAGGATTCAATGTCATCTTCTGACCCCATAGACAATGCATGTACATGGTGCTCAGACAAAACACCCATACATGTGTTTTTTCTTTTTCTTTTAAAGGGTAATGTTAAGTCTCCTTGGCAGGGAGGGCTGACGTCCTAGACAGGCAAGGTGCTTAGGCAGTTCTGTGTCTGCGGTAGTGCGTCGCCTGCTCTGTGCAGATCACAGGAACGCTGTCACATGAAGTGGTCAGCGGGCAGAACAAGAGCCCTGTACTCCAGACAGGCTACTCCCAATAGAATGGAAAGGCTGAATGAAGGTGTGCTTTCAGCGACTGTAAGATCTCTGTAAGTTGAACAGGTTCATTAGATGTTAGAAGGTGATCTTTTGAAATGACTGTACTCCTGTGCCTTTGACTCAGCATGGAGGATGTAACATCCTTGACGTGAATGGTGTAGCTGCTTCTTCATATATATTTGTCAACTTACATATGTAACACGTTTTCATAGGTTAAAGAAATGGAAGGAATTTTGAAGAGAAGGTACCCCAACTCTTTACCTGCTTTGATACTGGCTGCCTCGGCCGCTGGTGATTCAGTAGACAGAAATACAGTGGAGTTTATGGAAAGAAGGATAAAAAAGTTAGAAGCTGACCTGGAGGGCAAAGATGAAGAAGCCAAGAAAAGCCTCCGCACCATGGAACAGCAGTTTCAGAAGATGAAGGTAAGTGCAGGGTAGCAGAGATGGAGCAGGGGAGCAGGTCATTCCCAGCCCCCACTTTAACCAACAGCTCCGAGCATCCTTGCCCACCAGTGTGGTTCCACAGAAAAGAAGTCTAGGTCCATCATGTCTTCTTGAGCTCTGTCAGCAACTCCTTTCTATTACAGACAGAATAATCAAGCATAAGATATCTTTTTTTAATTAATTGTTTTATTTATTTTACATCCAGGCCACAGTTTTCCTTCTCCTCCTAGTCCCTCCCTGCCACCCCCAGCCCTGTCTCCACCCCCCAAATCCACTCCTCGAGTTCTGTTTAGGAAGGGGCAGGCCTCCCATGAATATCAACAAAACATGGCTTATCTAGTTGCAGTAAGACTAAGCACCTCCCCTTGTATTAAGGGTGAGCAAGGTGACCCAGTATGAGGAGTGGAGTCCCAAAAGCCAGTAAAAGAGTAAGAGACTACTCCTGTTCCCACTGTTAGGAGTCCCACAAGAGGACCAAGCTACACAACTGTAACATATATGCAGAGTGCCTACCTAGGTCAGTCCCATGCAGGCTCCCATTGGTTCAGTCTCTGTGAGCCCAGGTTAGTTGATTCTGAGAGTTTTCTTGTGGTGTCCTTGACCTCTCTGCCTCCTACAATTCTTTCTCCCCCTCTTCTGTAGGATTCCCTGAACTCCACGTAATGTTTGGCTGTGGGTCTGCATCTGTTTCCATCAGTTGCTGGATGAAGCCTCTCTGATGACTATTGGGCTAGGCACCAATCTGGTCACAGGAAATGGCTACAGGCTGCATATCTGCTATTGCTTTGAGTCTTAGCTGGGGTCATCCTTGTAGATTCCTAGGAGATTCCCTTGCCTTGGGTTTTTACCTGACCCTGAAATGCCCACCACTTTCCAGTATCTTTCAGGACTCTCTCCTTCTGTCCCCTCCCCACAACCTGATCACTCATGTTCCCATCCCCACCCTCCCGCAGTCAACTCACAAAATCTCTTCCATTTCCCATCCCCAGGGAGATCCAGGCATCCCCCCATGAACCCTCCTTGTTACCTTGTCTCTCTGGGTCTGTGGATTGTAGCCTGGTTATCATTTATTTTACAGCTAATATCCACTTATAAGTGAGTGCATGCCATGTTTGTTTTTCTCTGTCTGGGTTACCTAACTCAGGATGACTTTTTTCTAGTTCCAAACAGCTGAGTAATACTCCATTGTATTAATGTACCACATTTTCTTTATCCATTCCTTGGTTGAGGGACATCTAGGTTGTTTCCAGGTTCTGGCTATTACAAATAAAGTTGCCATGGATATAGTTGAGCAAGTGTCCTTGTGATATGACTGAACATCCTTTGGGTATATGCCCAAGAGTAATATAGCTGGTTTTTATGGTAGATTGATTCCCAGTTTCTGAGAAACTGCCACACTGATTTCCAAAGTGGCGGTACAAGTTTGCACTCTCACCAGCAATGGAGGAGTGTTCCCCTTGCTCCACATCGTCTCCAGCATGAGCTGTAGCTTGTGTTTTTGATCTTAGCCATTCTGACAGGTATAAGATGGGATCTTAGAGTCATTTTGATTTGCATTTCCCTGATGGCTAAGGGTGTTGAACATCTTAAGTGTTTATCGGCCATTTGATATGCTTCTGTTGAGAATTCTGTTTAGATCTGTACTCCATTTTTAAATTGGATTATTTGGTTTGTTGATGTCTGGTTTCTTCAGTTCTTTATATATTTTGGAAATCAGCCCCCTGTCAGATATGGGATTGGTGAAGATCTTTTCCCCTTCTGTAGGCTGCCATTTTGTCCTATTTACAGTATCCTTTGCCTTACAGAAACTTTTCAATTTCATGAGGTCCCATTTCTTAATTGTCGATCTTAGTGCCTGTGCTATTAGTGTTCTGTTCAGGAAGTTGTCCCCTGTGCCAATGTGTTCAAGACTATTACCCACTTTCTCTTCTATTAGGTTTAGTGTATCTGGATTTATGTTGAGGTCTTTGATCCACTTGGACTTGAGTTTTGTGCAGGGTGATAGATATGGGTCTATTTGCATTCTTCTACGTGCTAACATCCAGTTAGACCAGCACCATTTGTTGAAGATGCTTTATTTTTTCCATTGTATAATTTTGGCTTCGTTGTCAAAAATCAGGTGTCCATGGGTGTGTGGCTTTACATCTGGGTCTTCAATTCAATTGCATTAATCCACCTGTCTGTTTTTATGGCAATACCATGTGGTTTTTATTACTATAGCTCTATAGTAGAGCTTGAAGTCAGGGATGGTGATACCTCCAGAAGTTCTTTTATTGTACAGGATTGTTTTAGCTATCCTGGGGTTTTTGTTTTTCCACATGAAATTGAGTATTGTTCTTTCAAAGTCTGTAAAGAATTGTGTTGAGATTTTACTGGGGATTGCATTGAATTTGTAGGTTGCTTTTGATAAGATAGCCATTTTTATTATGTTAATCCTACTGATCCATGAGCATGGGAGATCTTTCCATTTTCTGATATCTTCTTCAATATCTTTCTTCAAAGACTTAAAGTTCTGCACAAGATATCCTTATGCACCCCTGTCAGTATTAGAGTCAGAGGAAAATAAGTCAGGAAAAATAGATTAAAACACCTCTGCTGTATGTTCAGAAGCAAAGGAGAGAAGACACTGCCGTTGTCAAAATGTTTCCACTGAAGTTCATCTAGTCGTGGCATCCTTCTCCGGGAATTTAATTTCCTGGATTTTCCATTCTTCTGTGGAACAGAAGTAAATCAAAACCTAAGTGCCAAAACAGACCAAGAGTGAAACAGGTCATGGTGTATCCGCTATGCTTTTCTTCTGCAGCCCAGCTCGGCTAAGGCAGGTTTTCTACAAGTTCCGCTTTGTTAGAGTGGTGCACCCCAGGGCTGTGGGGTCCCGTCTTTAAAGGCTTTTAGAGCTGCTTTGCAAGCCTGTGGCATCCGACTCTGATTAGTTCTTTCTTGATTTTTGTAAGTGTTCACTCCAGCTCCATCAGACTCCTCTTGCCCCAGCTGCACATCTCATATGCACATACCACCACCATCCCTTGTTAAGTGGTAGTTCTGGGGATAGACTCAGGGCTTTGTATGTACTAGTCGGGTGCTCTACCCACTGAGCTACAGCCCAGCCACATGCACATCCATGTTTGTTGATACCCCTTGAACAATTTCTGTGTGATCACATTAACTACCCAGACTAGATACTTAATAACTATTTTAATCAATTAGCCACTAATTAAAATACTAGGAGGATCAAGTGTCATCTTACCATATGTACCTAGATACATACCTACTACCACACAAACATTCAACTAAATGATTATAATTATTCTTAACAGTTCACTAAACAAGTAGGGACTCTCAAGTATGGACTCTAACCTACTCCCCTGTTCCTGTGTATATAAACCTGCCTACACTAATTTTCCTCCTCTTGCAATTCCCTACCCCCATTCCACTCCTGCCCTTCTTCCTTCCGTTTCTGATTTTCAGTAGACACTGACATTCAACATCCCGCTTCTGCTCCTGGGTAGCTCTGTATCTGCTTACCCCACGTTTACTCAGTCTTCAAGACCAAATGTAAATGTGACATCTCCATGCGGTCTCCGCACCTTCCTCCGGTCTCCCCGTAGTCAGTGCGCCTCCGCCACTGCACTGTGTAGCTTTACTGCAAGTGTCATAAGACATGGCAGCTGTGTATTGCTTTCCTCCCCCAGACCATTAGCTACTGGAAATCACAGCTGAAGGTCATTAGAACCAAGCACAGCACCTGGTATAAAGTTGTAGCTCAGTAAATACTCATAAATGAGCAAACATTGGTACCTGACTCCAAATAGAATAAACTGCTTATTCTTTATATTTCATGTTGCACTAAAGGTCCAGTATAAAAATTCTAAGCTGTTGCACTCCCTGTTTTGAAAAGGTATTGTTCTCAGGAGGTAGAAGCAAGAAGATGGATCACAGGTTCAAGACCAGCAAGACCCTCTCTCAAAAAACAAAACAAATGGAAAACGTACTATTTCTCAGACACTTCATTACCTCCAGTTGCTTTACATGTTTATACTCTGGGTATGACAGCTTGCATGGAGAAGCGGCATCACAGGCTAACATTAATTGAATTAGTTTAACAGCATAAAGTATCAACACTATCGCTTTAGTAAGCCTCAACTAGTTTTTTCTTTTTGAGGCAGGGCCTCGGGTATCTCAGGCTGGCCTTGAGCTCACTGTAGCCCCAACAGATCTTAAACTCCTGACCCTCCTAGCTCCACCTTTTCAAGTTCCAGGGTTGCAGGCCAGTGCCACTATGCACTGCTCTTAAACTCACTTTAAAATGCTAAGCACCTGAGGGCTGCACAAGCACATGTGTTATCTAATATATATGAATCAGTTTTTAAATGATATAGTTACACCCTTCAGGGAATAAGCCTTCAATACATCTGATTTTTCAAAGAAAGTTGAAGACATAAGACTATGTGAGTGTTTGGACAGAGGACACTTGCGGGCTTTCTGTAAGTAATGACGTGTTTAACGGGGTTTTGATAGGACCTGAATTCTTTCCTCAGATCCAGTACGAACAGCGGCTGGAGGAGCAGGAGCAGCTGCTTGCCCACAGACTGAAGGAAGCGCCGCAGAACCAGCGCAACAGCTCATCCAGGCTTAAGGCCCTTGAGACAGAACTTGGGGAGGTAAAGGAAGCCCATCAGGTCACCATAAGAAAGCTAGAAGCAGAAATCGATGTGCTTAAGCATCAAAATGCCGAGTTAGAACACAAGAAGAATGGCAAGGAGGATCAGGACCTCCAGTCCATAGAATTCCAGGTAGAGCAGGCTCATGCAAAAGCAAAGCTGGCAAGACTCAATGAAGAACTGGCCGCCAAAGGGAGAGAGATCCAAGACCTTTCGAAAACTGTGGAGAGGCTCCAGAAGGAGCGGAGGGTGATGCTGTCCAGGCAGAGCCCCAGGAGCAGGGAGGAAACGTCCGCCAAAAGGCCGAAGAAAGAAGTTCTGAACCCACATAGAGGGAATGCAAATTCCTTCCCTGGAACCCTAGATGCCAAACTGTACCACCCACACACCTTTACTGACTCTGATGTTTCGGAGGTTTTACAAGAAAACTACAGATTGAAAACAGAACTAGAGGGATTGGTCTTAGAGAGAGATAAGCTGAAGATGGACTCGGAAGCAGCAGTATACCAATTTGAAAACTCCATGAGAAGGTGAGAGGTTAAACTGTTCCTCAGTACATGGGAACACGGCTTTTTCAATTATAAGGCATATTTTCTCTATAATGACTTTGAAACACATTCATAACAACATTTTAAGAAACTATAGTTGATTGATTGCTAGAATGCCGGCCTGGCATACATAGAACCCTGAGTTTGATCCCCACCACCACAGAAACAGGGTGTTCAGTGCACCCATGTCCTCCTAACACACAGCACTTGGTAGAAGCTGGAGAATCCGAAGTCCAAAGTCATTCTTGACTATGTAGCAAGTTAGAGGCCAGCTCGGGATACATGCGACTTGCCTTAAAAAAATAATATTTATTGTATTATGTGTATGTAGTGGTAGTAGTATGTGCAGATAGAGGATTTTCAGTGTAGGATTCTCTACCTGATGAAACACCAGATTCTGACGAACTGAAACCTTCATGCCAATCCAAGCCATGTCTTTGGGGTGGCGGGCAAGTTTCTTCTTCACTCATAAACTAGTTCTTCCCCACCAGGCGCCCATGCCTGTCCATGATTGCTAACTATTAATTCCAACTGCCAGTCAAGTTTATCTCCTTTACTGCCTGAGTTCCTTGTCTATAGGATCCTGCCTATAAATGTCCCCACCTGTACCACCCTCCTTTCTGTACTAAAAAGCACATCATACTTTCCCTCCCCATCTTCGTTTCTTCCTCTCCTAGTCATCTTGCTTTTAAAATATATATAGATTCTTGAAATGCTGTCATGGTCATCTGGTCACTGTGTCCTTCAGTGACTCCCCACTTCCTTAAATATCAACACTAGATTCTCTGCTTGGCATTTCAAATCCCATAGGCACTCTCATATTATCTCTGTGCCTAACCTGCCCTGTTTCTTTGTGCCTCTTGCTCCGTTGTTTGAAGTTCTGCTTCTTCCACAGAACGCTTCTTGGCACATCTCAGAAAACTGCCTGCTCCCACCCACAATACTCCTACAGAAGCATTAGTTATCACCAGCCTTGGAGCTCCCAAAGAGCAGAGAGAAGATTGCACTGCCCTTGCATGCCCATGCCTACAACTACCTGGTTTCACTCAGCAGGATGAGCATGGGAGTAGCACCCACAATGCTTGTTTTATTGATTGATTGACAGCAGGGTTAGCACCTAAGTCAACATGGCAGCACCATATTGAAACCAGTTTCTCCAGTGCTGGAGAATATAGCTTCAGATGGAGGAGAGTGGAAGGCTCAAATTTTAAACTCCATTTGTGCTTAACTTGATCTCAGGCTAGACTGTTTATAGATTTGCATCCTTGGTGTGACCTCTGTGTGCCACTTTTCTAAGCCCATTACGCTTATAAAATGTAGAAAATGCTAGCCTGTGAGTGATTGGAGGAGCTCAGAACATGCTGTTGAACACACCTCACTTGCAGCCAGTAGTAATCCCCTTTACTCCCTTCTTTTCCAGGCCTTGAGTACCGTTTGGGCTTCCTGGGTTAGAGGTGTGAGAGCCACTCTACACGTTACCTTGTGTTTGTTCCGTAGGGTCAAGGACGACACTGCAGCACACATTGCGTCCCTCAAAGAGTCTCATCAGAGGGAAATAGAGAAACTCCTTTGCCAGAATGCAGTAGAAAACTCCTCTTCCAAAGTAGCTGAACTGACTCGAAAAATCACAACTCAAGAGGTAGCTGGTCCTTCTTAGACGTTAATAGTGTGTTTTTAAGACTACTGCTAGAACATGATTTAATTTGGAAATGTTTTAACTTTATTTTTTCAGGTTGATGATACAAGTGGAAAATAACTATTGACTTAATTTTTATACATATAGTGGAGATACCATTACCATATTTTTAACATTTTACCTTAACATTGCCCTATAAATAAGTGTCTATACAGACTTGTCCCTACATTTCTCAGCTCTTCCTCTCCAGAGGCTGTCACAGTTAGCTGAGGTGTATGTCTAGCTGAGTGGGACCTTATCACTTGAACGTGCATGTTGACCTTCCTCCCTCCACCCCAAGTCCCAAATGACAAGTGGCTGTCCTCACACATTCTTCCCCTTGTTACCTTTCATCATGGAACAAATAACGACTCCAGTCACTGAGGCACTAGAGATAAAGAAATGAACAGAGACATACAGCTCCAGCCCCTGGGAAGCACAGCCTTCCAACAGCTGTGGTGGGGAATGCTGACCGCCCATCAGCATCTCCTTCTTAGCTAACAGGTACATCATCTACTCAGACTATCTGAAAAGAGCTGCCCTGTGGCCGTTTTCTGTACTATTAGGATGAAAACAGAACTTTTTTTTTTTTTTTGAAACAGGAAACATAAGCAGTAGTGAATAAGGCTGAGTGTTTATTTTGCTCCTCATCCTTCCTGGAGGTTTTTATTTTCCTAAGACAAGCTTAAGGGGAGGCTTCAAGAAGTTACTGCCATCTCTCCCACCTGTAACCACTTCCCACCATTATAATTACAAACAAATCCTTCATTGGGGAAATTTAAATAGGGACAGGTTATTAAGTATTTTCAAGTCATTGTAAATTATCAGATGTAAAAATGTTGTTACACCTTTTGAGAAATGCCTTATTACAAGTGCGTGTTGAAGCGCTTGGGGGATGAAATGTAAGGAAGTCGGGACAGTTCTCATAATGCAGTAAGAAGTATTTTAAATGCTTTTCTAAAGTATTCTTCAAAGTATCACCCAATGTTGCCCTGCAGATCCTGGCCAGGTGTCAGAGGCAGCTGCCATTGCACCCAAATGATTTGCAGGGATAGTCTGGGACAGTGAGAGAGCAGTGTTTTTCTAATACCACAGTAACACAGATAATGTGTTTTCCTGAAATGATAAATGTAGTAGAATTCCATGGAAGTCAGTTGCCACCTGCTCATTAGAACAGTGAAGGTGTAGTGTCACAGAGTAGAGATCTAGGCATTCCACGCGTTCTTAGAATGTCTGATGGAAAGCTGTTCATGGATTCCAATCCTTTGTCTAAAATTATGATCTGACATTTTTAGTTCAGAGATTATGACTATTGTCTTTATTTAATAATCTAACATCCTTCTTAATCACAAAGTCTGAAGATAATACTATCCACTTCCAAACTTACACTTGACTGAGGTTTGCTTCAGTCTTGAGCTGGCTTATATTAACTACACAGTATTCAAGGGGGAGCCTTATGAACCAAATTCTTCTCCCAACTCTGCTCAGCTTCCAAGATCAGACAAGGTCGTGCGCATTCCGGGATGTGTGGTGGTAGACTAACCCTACTTGTCCTATTTCCCTAGGTACTTATAAAACATTTCCAAGGTCAAGTTAATGAGCTGCAGGGTAAACAAGAATCCCTTGCACTTTCTCAAGTTCGAGAAGAAATCCTACAGAAACAGGTAAGAAATAACCAAAATATTGGACTAAATAAGTTTTTCTTAGGGATTTCAATTATGTTAATGTATATGTATAGATTTTTTTCAAACAAATGCACACACTAACGTAACCTAGAAGTCTGTCAGTGTAGAAAAATCATTAGTAACTTAAAGTCTGCTTTCTAAAAAGTAATCAGTCCAGATATGAAAACCCAAATCTGTTTTAATGTGACTTATACAATCAACTTTCATGCATCTTTAACTAGGAAGTCTTGTAGCTTAACTTGTTTATAGTACAGGCTTCCTAAGCATAACTGCTAAAGAGGCAGCCCCCTCAAAATCCAAAGTTCCTTCCCAAAATGGCTGGAGACCTGTTACTGCACAGGTGGCGAGAATGGTATTTCTGGAGACATTGTTTCAAGTCACTGTGGAGTGTGGGTGGACTCCGGCTGGACCTACAGATGCAGTCACAACTATTCCTGGGTGGGACTTTGGCAGCACCAACCAAGCAACAAAGACAGAGAAGCCAAAGGCCCCTAGTGGACCCGAAGCCAGCAGAGAGAGGCGACACCGCTTGGTGGTCTATGCCCAGTCCCTCTTGTAGATGGAAACGTCTCTAGTCCTGCCTTGCCCAGCAGTCCAGATGAATGGTCCCCCAGCCACTTATAAAATAATCACTCAGAGGCTTATATTAATTATAAACTGTGTGGCCTATGGCTTCAGCTTCTTGCTAGCTAGCTCTTTCATCTTAAATTAACCCATTTCTATAAATCTATATGTTGCCACATGGCTGTGGCATTACTGGTCTGCTTTTGGCCATGGCGTTACCGGTCTGCAGGCATCTTGTTGCTCCTTCAGCAGTGCTGGCATCTCTCTTGACTCTGCCCTTCTTCTCTCTGTATCTCTGCTTAGATTTCCCACCTGGCTATAAGCTTTCTTGCCATAGGCCAAAAAAGCTTTATTTATTGTCTTTAAATCAGAAAGTAAAGAGAGACCAAAGGGTCATTGCATGGTGATATAGCAGACTGATTTACCAGAAGACACAACAGTTGTAAAGGTGTAGGTACTCAGCACAGTACTGCTGAAGTTCATAAAGCCAAAGGGACAGACTCCAATGCTGACAAGTCATGTAGTCAGGAGACCAGCAAAAAAAAAAAAAAAAAAAAAACATGAACTGAAACACTATGGGGCAAAGTCATTTCATCCAACAACAGAAAGAACATTCTCTAAGGTAAATCATGCATTAGGCCACAAGTCAAGTCTCAGTATTTTCAAAAATTATAATCTTATTATGTAGTCTTAGACCACAGACAGGATAAAACTACATGTCAACAAAAAGAACAACAACAACAAAAAAAAAAGAACAACAAAGTGTGGAAAATGAACAACCTTCTCTCAGATGACACGTTGTAAAGCAGAGAAGTTAAAGAGAAATCAAAAACACGCTCTGGAAACATGACGTGAAAGGACAACATGAAATTCTGCAGCTGCAGCAAGAGCACTGAGGGCTCGTATGGGGCAAATGTACACGTTGGAGAGAAAGCATGCAGAACCAGGACGAAAGGTTCCTGAAGTGCTGTCTTGACAAAACACAAAACTGACAAACCTTTCATTAGACTTGAAAAAAAATCAAAGACCAAAAGGGAGAGATTTGTACTGATCTGTATGCGTAATTATATGGAAATTGGTAGGCCCAAAAGAAATGGATAAAATCCCACATGCAAACACACCAAAAGCTAGTCAAGAAATATGGAATGTAAGAAGAACAAAGAGTATTAGTCGGAGCAGTAATTTAGTCTGCAACCAAGACCCCAGTGACCCAGGTTTCTACAAAAGGTTTATTTTAAAAATTCTTCCAGTTCCTTTTCAAACAATCCAAGAAACTGAAATGAACTCTGCCAACCTTGTTATGAAGCCATTACTGTGACACCAAAACCAAACGACAAAATATGGAAACTGCATAGTTCTTAGCACTAACTCACTGAGGTTTGTCCATTAAGAGTTCTCCTTGAAGACTCAAGCCAGTGGCATCTGCCTTAGGAATCCTGCCACCCACCCCTTGGTCCTCCTCACCCTACAGATCCTTGGCCGTGTTAGAATTCTCATTGACTTGTTGGCTCCAAAAGACCGAGAATGCGCTACAGGTGTTACACAAGACAGCAGTGACTTAGAATGACAGACTCATTTTCCAGCCATGAAAAGTTTATGAGGAGCTGGTGATGTAGCCCAGAGGTACACTATACATTGTATACATGAAAACTGACTCATTCTTCAGGACTCACTCGCAAAAATAAGTTTCCAGAAATTGAAATGTTTGACCATCCATTCTGTATATGATCCCAGCACTCGGGAGGCAGAGCCAGGTGGATCTCTGTGAGTTCAAGGCCAGCCTGGTCTACAGAGAGAGATCCAGGACAGGCACCAAAACTATACAGAGAAACCTTGTCTCGAGGAAAGAAAAAAAAAGTCGTGTAGGGGCCATCAGAGACTTACAAATAAAAACTGAGTTCTTCCTATGCACTGAACACTGCAGTGCTGCATGACTGAGCTGGACTCTTAATCCTAAAAACAGTCACTAACACCTGGAAGCCGAAGAAAGTGCCCAGCTCATTTGAACCCGGTTAACAGTCATGGGAGAAGGTGGTTCAGACATCTGGAACCAATCAGAATGTGGGTCAGCTCAGCTAGAATGACACTTTACTTCTTGGACGTGAGAGTGGCAGCTATTAATTTCTAGATGAATCCAAGGTGCCACTTGAGAAATTTTATACAAATATTCTTGATTTTCAAGATCATCTGAGAATAATGGTTTCCTTGTGATTGTGACTTTTCCATTCCTACTTCAATTGCAGATTACAAAACTCTTGGAAGAATTGAAAGAAGCCAAAGAAAACCACACACCAGAGATGAGACACTTCATGGGCTTAGAGAGGAAGATCCAGCAGATGGAGATGAGACATAAGCAGAGGGAGCAGGAACTCCAGCAGGTGAAAAGGCAGGGGTGTGTGCAGCCTGCAGGTCAAAAAGCAGGGGTGTGTGCAG